>JAQFZU010000244.1:0-35780 GCA_034696185.1 Henia vesuviana | reverse complement strand
ATCACAACGGTATGATTGATGCACACACTGCTTTTGATTTAAGCAACTGAATTGATGTGCATCGCATTTTGTAGGTGGACAATCTTCTTCATCCTTACTGTCAAAACAATCGTTATCTCCATCACAGACCCAGGTTTGGGGTATACAATGACCAGAAAAAGGGCAGGTGAACTGATAAGTTGCACAAGTTTTTTCTTCTAAATATTTGTTTAAATTAAAATTTACGGGTTTAGCAAAAATGATGTTTAGTTATTTACTGCATGATTCGCCTTCATCACTTCCATCACCGCAATCATTTTCGGAATCGCATTTCCAAGTTTGAGGAATGCAACGACCATTGTCGCATTGAAATTTTGTAGAATCGCAAGTTATATTGGCTTTAATTTAAAGAAAAGATAATTAGTAAGCATAATGTCAAACACAAAGCAATTTATTACTAACCGCATCCGACTTCGTCTGAGAAATCTCCGCAATCATTATCCGAATCGCACTTGAAATTTTTCGGAATGCAACGACCAGACTTACATTGAAATTCTTCAGCAGTGCATGACGCTTCTAACAATCAAAATTAATTTCTAGTATAAATTAATTTTAAATTTATAAAGTTCCAGTTATTTCTCACTTGTGCAGTTCTGTTGTTCGTCCGAATTATCCAAACAATCATCGTCACCATCGCAAACCCAAGTTTTTGGAATGCAACGTTGATTTTTACAAGTGAAATCCCAAACATTTGGGCACGCTTCCAAAGGAGGTTCTGCAGACGGGTCGGCGATACAAATTTTTCCATTTGGAGATAATCTTTCTCCATAAGGGCACCCACAACGTGTTTCAAGATTAGATGTGACATTGTTGTGAATAGCAAAACAAAACTTTTGACAATCCCCATTATTATATTGGCAGGGATGGGAACCTAAAGATTAAAACATTAGAAAGCTTAAGTAAATGACAACACCAAAATATTTGCACAACTTACTGTTAATAACTTGTAATTTTTTACTGAATATCTTCACACCATAAAGACGATTTGTTTCCTCGACTTGAGCAATAACTTTTTCTTGATCTCCAGTTAGTTTATTCAGTTTTAATACGGCATCTTGTCTCCAATCGGATATGAATAAAAAGTCTGTTTAAAAAACATTAATTACAAATTAATAATAAAATTTTTGAAATTATTATTACCTCCAAAAATGACTAAAGAAAATGGATGTCTAATCAATCTGCTGTTAATGGTTTTAATGTCGGAACCATCCAAACGAGAATGTTGTATATGATCCAAAAGTGCATCGCACCAGTAAAGACGATCACTATCGTAATCTATGGCTAAACCATTGGGCCAACCTAAAGACAATCCCCGAAAAACTGTAATATTTGTTCCGTCTAAAAGAGCACGACTAATATTTGCTGGTCGATCCCATTCAGAGAAGAACAGAAACCTAATTTATTGTAAGTTTATTTCAATAAACGAAATAATCAATTCAGTTAATTTTTATACCCTCTATTTGGATGAATAACTAAACCTCTTGGGCGTCGAAGATTTTTAATGAGCGTCCGCCGGTAAGTGAAATTCCTCGTCTGGAGCACATTCAAAGTGCCCTTTCGGCTGTCAATGTAATATAAGTTTTGAGCGATCCAATCGAGAGCTAATCCTTCGACTCCTTCATTCTGAGATGCCAAAACGTTTTCCTTTCCAGTGCCATTGGTGTGGACTCGGTAGATAACGTCAAGAATAACATCCGAGTAATACACGTAGTTTTGACGCGCGTCAAAATCTAATCCAACGAATCGCGCAGCTCGACTGACAACCGGTACAAAAGCTTCTGTTAAATGATGTTTGTCCGTTGAATTTAGAACAATTCCCCGAATAAATTTTTGTTGCGAGTAGATTAAAAATTCATCGATCTCTACAATTAGTTGTTACATCGTGTAAATCATTAAAGTTCCAAAAATAATGTATCACTTACGTGAGCAAGATCGTTGATCATTATCCAATTTAAAACCAATTGAGCAAATACATCTAAATCCGATCCCAGTATCCTCGGCATTTCTCGTAACCAAACACATATGTTCGCAATGACCATTCATTATTCCGCATGGATTAATGCCATTTGGTTGACGAAAAGGATGAAACACTTTAATTGCTCTAGGATCTTGAGTCATATTCCTATCTCTAAAAATCACTTCTACTGATGATGAACCACCAAATTTATCCACCCTAACAACACCCTGTCTAGTATTGTCAGTCCAAAACACTTGATTTTCAAACATGGTCAATTTATTTGCTGATGGGATATTGGTACTACCACGAATGATTTGCGCCCTATTTTTAACAAATGCCGTTTACAGTTATAAACATTTAACAGCTATAAAAATCTAACACAATTACCTATTTTTTCCATTGTAGTCTATGGTTTCTATATAATCTAAAAGCGAATCACACCAATAAATGCGGCTATTTACAAAATCAACGGTTACTCCTGATGCCTTGTAGACTGCATCTTTGACAAGAATTTTGATCATAGTTCCATCCATGTTAACTCGAAGAACACGATCACCATCAGCAATAAACATATATCTTAATTAAGTAGAAATTATTTGTTTTGATTTTATTTAAGATAATTTAAAATTTCCTACCCTTGAGTTGGATCGACACAAATATCGTTTGGTGATGTCAAATTTGATCCCAAAACGACCGTTCTCCATAATCCGTTAAGTTCGGACACAGTTACCATTTGTCCGACAGCATCGCAAACGTACAATTTTTTCCCTATCCAATCTACTGAGATAGCAGTTGGAGTCCACGGACCAGATAAAATGTCGTCTTGAGGTCTGTTAGATCGAACCGTGTCAAGCTGAAGAGAGTATACTTTGTGGGTATCCAAATCCGACCAGTACATGATTGAATTCTCGTACAGAAAATCGATGCCTCCAATATTAGTACCATTAACTACAATTTGCTTGTTTTGTCCATCGCGATCTATTCTCCATATCTTGTTATAGTGAGCAAAATAAACTCGCATTAAATAATCTACAAAATTAAATAAACCAAAAATTATTCTAAAATTTTTTGATTCAAATCGCCACATATTACGTACTAACTCTGGCTTCGCAGACATTGTCATACCGCAAAGTATAACCGGATTTGCAAGAACATACATAACTTCCAATAGTATTTTGGCACTCTTGGTCACAGAAACCCCATTCGTTGCATTCGTTTCGATCTAAAACAATAACTCAATCAATAATCGATTATAAAATATATCAATTAATTAAACAAAACCAACCGATGCATTTTCGTAGGTTGGTAGGATCAACAACACTTCCATTAAAACATGTACAAACACCACCATCTAGAGATGATCTGCATGTTTGTTCGCAGCCTAATTGTGGACATGCCTTTTTGGCTATTTAAAGAAATAATAATTATATTTATTAAAATGATTCAAACGTTATAATGCTTACAGCAGTTTGGTGAATCTTCGTCAGCCCCATTTCGGCAATCCGAAACATCGTCGCATACTTTACTTTTGTCAATACATTTTGATTCGTCTTTGCACAGAAATTCATTAGCAGGACAAGAAGCAGCAGCTAAAAAATAAATTTTTCATAACTAAGTTTATAACACAATATGTATTACAACATACTGCAATTAGATTCATCCGATCGATCGTCACAATCTGGATGTCCATCACATCGCCACCTAACTGGAATGCAGATTGCATTATCACAGCGAAACTGACCTTCGTGACAAGAAGGAAAATCTATCACAGCAAAAAAAAATAGCAACAGTGAGGTTTTGATATGAAATATGATGCACAATAGAAATAACTGACTGCATCCTTGTTCGTCCGAGCGATCAGCACAATCATTGACGTGGTCACATTTTTTGCTTTCATTTATACATGCTTTGCCATCCCCACATCTAAATTGATCCAACCTGCATGGAACGTTATCTGTTCAATTATAAATCATATACATTAGATAGATGGAAAATTTTCTCCTTTTGCTCTTTTATTGTTTCTTACTGCATCCATCTTCGTCCGATTGGTCCCGACAGTTAAAATATCCGTCACATTTTTGTGCTAGAGGTATGCACAAATTATTCTTGACACACTTAAAGTCGGTTGGTCCGCATGGCCGATAAGCTCCAGAAAGAAAAAATATTCAAATTTCAAGATTACTTTTTATTTATCCAATTAAAATTTTTTAAGTGTGTCTTTTCTGCTTTAATAGATTTTATAACAATAAATTTCCAAATTTTCTTGTCAGCTCTAAATATTTAAGACATTTTATTAAGAAATGAAATGAATTTTAAGTTTTTAACTGAACTTGTAAATTATTCATTTCCATAAGTAATTTTCTTTCCAATTCTAAAGCTGAAAATTTCATTTATTCTCAGAAATTAAAATAATATTCTCAAAATTGTTAGTAGCATTCGAAATTTAATATTTGTAGGTTTTAAGTGAATATTTAACTTCATGCTTTGTACTTCTACCATTCTAATACAAATGGAAAAATTACAATTAAATTAAAATATTTAGAAAAATTTCAATATAAATTCTGCCAATATCAACTTGGCATTTACTAACTGTTGTACGCATATGATAAATTTTCAGCATTTGTTTTTGTGTTAGATATTCCAAATTGAGTCCATATATATATAGTATACCAAATTAAATTAACATTTTAACAAAAATAAATAATCCCGCATCTTTGTGATTATACTTCTTACAAGGGGTGCTTTACCACATGTCACGATAAATTCCATAATTTTTTTTTAAAAGGTGTATTAGTGTTTAAATACTTATAGTATTATTTTCCATATTTAAATTAGAGAATTGTCATTTTGTTAAAAATGCAATATTCTTAATCTACCTATCTATTACAATAAAAGAAAGTAAGCATTAGGTTTTTTTCGTTTTTTTTTGTATCAGTTGCCAGATCGATTTGAAATTTGGCAACTAATCACAACTAACATAGAACTAACCAGAACTAACGTTTCAGCCCTATTGGACAAGTTTTTTCTTTTTTTAGTTTTTGTTTAAAGTAGAAAAAAGTAAAAATTGCACTGTTGCATAATTCAGCCGAATTATAACTGTCTGTAAACCACTAACACTATATTTTGAGAAAGTACAACAGCTTTTTATTAGATAAGCTAAAACCAAAACCATCTGCTTTGGTAAGTTTTAAACAGGTTTTAGGTTTTACTAGGTTTTTAGAGGTTTTTAATCAGGTTTTAAATGACTAAAACCATCCTAAAACCAAGTCACTCAAAAATTCAACAAAAACTGATCAAAGCCCAACCAAGCTAAAACTGCTAAAGCCAAGTTGGTTTTAATTTTCTAATGCACCTACTGATTACAATACCAATGATTGGAGGCAACCACTTTCGCCACCATTGTGACACAATTTGTAAATGCTTGGGGAATTAAAATAATTTTGCCTTGTTGAAATAATCAGTAGTGAACAACTGCAACTCATTTCAAATCTAAGTTAGGTTGGATTAAGGTGAATTAGGTTAGGTTTGTCGTTGTTTTTGATTGATTACTCCTAGCAATATAAAACAAAAATTCCTAAACTTAAGTCTGCAGGTATTCTCAAATTACGTTACAATGGCATTTTAAAAAAGTTCAGAAAAAACATTTAAAATACTTCTAAAATAGTAAATTACAGTTTTAAGTTTTCAATTTTTGCAAAAACCTCAAATTAACTAATAGACAGAACAAAATACTCCTGCCAACCACTAGCCCCTACTTTGCAATGTTAGTTCTGGGTACTTTAAGGTCAGTTCTATTCAGAACCAATGTTTCATCATTTTCTTATGCTAAGGTTCAGCCAGACCTCACATTCAAAGTTGGAGGACCAGCAAAACTCACAATGAGGTACTACTTAAGTTGAGAGGTTACTTCTAAATATAACTAACCATAAAGAGTCCAGAACTAACGTTTCATGGCTGAAACTGAAAACTGGCGTTTTGACATTTCCTTAGCCTGCCAAATAAAAATTATTTTATTTTTGCAAGCATTAATTTTGGATAGAACTAATATTTCATTTCGTTAAAGATCCTAAACTCTAAAAAAACTAAATGATAATTTACAATGTGATGAAATAAATCATTTAGAAAATCCGGTGCAGAGCAAAATAAAATGAGTGCTGTATTTAAAACAAGAAGTTGAACTGCTTTGTTGAATTATGACAGACAACAATGTGGATTTCATTATGGTTTTGTGCAGTTAGTTGCGCAACACTGTGTCTTTTTATCTGGGCCACATTTGACTTTGCTAAATACAATAATAAAAAACTAGAAATACAATAAATTTTTCACATGAGGCCTAGATGTCTCTAAAATAATAATTTTCTTTTATTAAGTTCTAATTCAGATATAATTTAATGCAATAAACTATTTGGTAAATTTATTTGTTGATTTATTGATTAAACAGCTTGAATGTCAATGCATTTTAGTTATTTAACTCGATATTTTCAACAACTGTAAATAAAATTAAAATATTTTCAAATTCTGTATTTTGATTTATGATGTTATAAATTTGGAATTCGTAAAAATTAATTTGATAGTGAAAATTTGTTATTTGGACAGATTTATTTAAATGTTAATGTTTCATGTTTCACAGTGATGAGCTAATCTAAATTTAGATTACCACTAAAACTTTTCTTCTAAATTGTTATTAAGCACTAACATTGCAAAATAAAATTAATTAGCACTGTAGTAGCACTAACAAGTACTAATGTTTGGTAAAGAGTTGTCAAACCTCATGAACTCATGAGATGTCAGCACCCCACTAAAATATAATTTTTTTTCAAATTTTAATTCGTCAGCACTAATGTTGGAAATTAATATCACTAACCAATACTAGACATTTGATACAGATATAGCAAACATTATGAATTAATAATAAAGTTAACTCGCCATTAAAATAACAATAAGAACTACAAACTTAGCACTAATATGTGATAGTAGGAGGAAAGTGGTAAACCAACTTCAAGGACATAAACATAATTTTCCACTACAATTTTTTTGAAAAAAATATTATTCTCATCTTGTTAATACATATGCAATTTTTTTTCTAAGAAACATGATAAGCAGAAATGATTACAACCAATAATAATAACCTAAATTTGAACTGCCTGACTTTTACCGTAGGCTAAGATGAATATTAATGAAGAATTAGCAAGAACAATAATAAAATAATAAAATTGTCAGATATTCAGATAAAACAAAGTAAGTGAAAAAAGTGAGGAAAATGATGAAAAAATAGTAAAGATGTAGTAAATTAGAAAAAAGTCGGTCTCTTATAAGTTAATTAAAATTATTTTAATTACTAATTTTTCCCACATATAACATTAATTATAAACAGGATGGCAATATCGGAATATTTTATCTCTTTTAGATATCTTAATATTTTTTAGATTAGAAAAAGCAGATAAAAAAAATTAAATCTGCTAAAAACAATCGAATGCAATAATTACTGTATCATCAAAGAATATTGATGATCTCGAGCTATATATTATCAGTATTCTTTGCAGTAACATTACTTGTATATTTATATATGATAAGAATCAAGTAAAATACAACTAGAAAAAAAAGTCAGCTTACTCTTTGTCTTATGCTTTTTTGCTTAATTTTCACGTAAACAAGCCAAAACAACAAAAACGACAGGATTTTTAAAAAAAGAATGAAAAATTTCAGGCTCCAAGAGAAAAAAATGACGGTTTTAAAAAAGAAAATAAAGATTTAAAATATTAATGAAGAAACGCAAATTTAAAGCAAAAATTAAGAAACATTCCAAACAATGAATATGTAAGAATTGAACTTTATGTTAGTGTTCTGAAAATCTAGTTGGAGTCACAGTAACTAAGTAAAATTTAAAAATAACTTTATGAATTGTATTTTAAAATAAATCAAACAAAATGTATTAAAGAAATTTTAAGCTTTAATAATGTTATTTAATATTGTACAGACTTATTTTGAATTTTGTGTCGTTAATATTTTAAGTTATTTTATTTTTAATTGAATTGGCTTTATTGTAAATTTTGTTTTTTTTATCTATATTGAAATTCCAAAACAATTTTATAAGCTATAATTTAGTGTTTTTTGTTTAGTATATCTGCACATCTTTACAATTTTTTGCTGATTTTTTTTACAGAAAATTTTATTTTCCCATATATTTAAATTACATAGCAAAGAAAACGCAAAAATTGCATTCAGATAGTTGTTTTATTTGCTTATAGTGTTTCTCAAAAAGAAAAAATAATTCTTAAAAGTTGTTTCAAACTATTGAAAAATTGTTTATTAAAAACATGAAATCAGATGGCTGAATGGAATTTGGAATGGAATATGGAATTTCTGTGAATAAAAACTGACCAAAATCGTCCATATTTCCTTTATTGCTTTTGCATTGTTGTTTATGAAAATTCTTATAAAATTCTCACACATATTTTTAGCATGGATAATTTCTTAGAATGAAGTCATCAACGATTATGACGTTTTATAAAAAACCGCAATAATTTTTATCTGATTAAAATTGTTGAGGTTTTGGTTTTTGATTTCGCTAGTGATTCAGCAGCTTTAATACATTTTGTAATTTACTTTTACTAAATTAAAACATTCCTTTGGTGAATTTTATTGCAATTTCATCATTCTTGTAATACAAGTAATTGATCGAATAAAAAAGATAGCAAAAACAGGGCAATTTTCTCTGTCACTTTATATTAAATTAAATTGTTAAACTGAATGCACTTCCTGTAAGATAACAATGTTGCGCAATAAACTTCAAACTCACAAATTGCACAACAAATGACTAGTTTTAAACTAATTAACCCAAAGTTTGAAAAATTTATCACTAAAAAATATTTTCTCATAATAAAACTTAATATGCAATGACTGTTCCTTCAATTTTTTTAATGCAAACAAAATTATTCATGAAAAAAAAAATTTTTTTTAAATAGACTCTTCAGTCAAGAATTAAAATGCAATTAACCTTGATAAATATTCCTAGTTTTTCTCAATAATTTTTTTTAATGATTTCATTCAAATGTCAAAGATTTACTCACAACAGCTTTCTTCATCCGACCCATCGACGCAATCGATTGTTTTATCGCATTGATAATGTTGCGGTATACAATACGTTTGATTGAATACATATTGTTTACATGCTACCTGAGTTGGAGGACAAGCAGGAGGTGCTAAATTTTAAAGCAAAATTACATAACCAGTTGAGTTACAAAATATTTTAAAACTTTTTTTACAAAAATGATTATTTACCACAACGTTGATGCTCATCTTCACCGGTTGGGCAATCACTGTGATAATCGCAAACCCATTTATTTGGAATGCATTGTCCATCTTTGCACGCAAAATGGTCGTTTGGACAATTTGAAGATACTATTTAGAAAAAAAAATTTAATATTATTAGCCAAAATAAAAAAAACTAACATGACAAAAACAATTCCGACACATGCTCAATACCTGGTTTTTCAACTTTAATAAAAAGTAATTTATTTTCATTTAAAGCTAAAATGATGGATGGTGGGTACTATTTAATAAAATTAAACTACTACCTTATGTAAATCTCTCGTGTTAAGTTTACATATTTTATAAAATAAACAAAGCAGAAGCCAACCTGTCACCTTTAACTCATTTATTTTCGAGGGAAACATTTCCTTAATCCATAAACATTACCATGTTTCGGTAATCCAGTCATTACATTTTGGAATAAATTGTGTAATTTCATCATCAGATTAACACTATTCAGCGCGGAAAAAATTCCTTAAATTCGTACAAAAAACAGTTCAAAAGTCAATCACCTTCCATTTATAAAAACACGTTTACAAAAAGGAAATGGCTATTTTTTTTTCTTCTGAAAATTAGTTCATTAATAATTTAAATTCAATTTTAACTAAAGGAAACTGTCAGCTATTTGTTAACTGAATTTACTCATTAACGTTATAAAAGCTGTGTGAAAGTTCTTATAAGATAAATTTGAGATGTATACAATGGAGTAAATGGCAGTCAATAAAGTTTTCTTGGTTAAACCTTGGTTTAAAGAAGACAATGGAGAATGTTGCTACTCGCTATAACAAACCAGCACCTCATAATTTATTTTATACCTGAGTAATAAAGTCCATGCTTGAATTGTCTCCGTTGAAATAAAAATTTTATTTGGAAAAACTAAAAACGACATTCGCAAACTGGCTTTATTGCATTATATAATGATGATATATATTCAATTTAACTTTTTTTCCTACTTTTGTAATAAGAGTGGGAAAGAAAAAGAAAACTCTAAAAATCTTTTCAGAATTGATAAGGGTGGAAAAAGAACTTCATTAAAATAGGACAAGGTATTCAACAATAGAAAGAAAAAAGGTGCAATTAAAATCTTTCAACTTCTCCTGTTAGTCATACGTGAATGAAATGATAGTCAAATATTGATTTTAGGTGCAATGAATGGAATTAAAATTGTGTTTGGAATATTGTGATTAAAATTGACTGAAATGCAATAAAAGCTTCAGGAATGATTATTAATCATTGATGAATATTTCTGGAAAAAAAATTCTCAACTAGAAAACATCCTCGGCCTACTTATAAAGTGAATACTTTTTTTCTTAGTTTAAATCACGAGAAGATAAAAAAGTGGAGAAATATTAATTTTGTTTAAAAAAAATTTTTTCAAATCTATTTTAGATCAATTTTGATGGCAAAGGAAATCCAAAAAAAATATGAAGAAAAAGACAAATTATATTGAGCACAACGCGTGAGCAACAGATGGTCACGAATCAAATCCTAATAGAATTTTCAATTTCTCCTTTCATTTAAAGTTTAAAAAAAAAATGAAAAAAAGTGTAAAATCGTGTCTAGATGATATCCGGTTTTTCTAGAAATATACTTCCTATCCTTCAAGCAGTCTATTGTGAAATATTAATGTCAGTATAAAAATATGCAAAACTATTAAGTAAAAATAAACGTAAAAAATATCTGTAGAAAATAAACAATGTGAAATATAAATATATTTTTCAGTATTACAAAAGAATAGACTTGAATGCCGATTCTCGGTATTGAATTTTAAGCGCCCATATTTCATTCTTTTATCAAATTTATCCTATCATTTTTTTAAATTGTTTGAACTCGTTCATCTTAATTTTTTTCTGATTTTCACCTTCATAAATTTTTTTTTTCATTTTCTTATAGTTTTAAGTCATTTGGAATAAAGCCAAAGCAAATATATATTTTTTCTTTTCTCTTCCGTTTATCCCTGCTGAGAGAAAAGGAAATTCTACCTGTAATGGAACGGGCAAAAAGGACATTGGATGTAGAGGCAGATGAGATCCCAATTCTTCCCGGAAGGAGAGTAAAAAGAAATAAAAAAAAAGTTTCACTGATCTGAATTTCAACCGTCATATGACGACGAAAGAACGAAATTGGACAGAAAAGAATCCTAATCCGCTATTTACAACCCGACTACCGACAACTGCTTTTCGTGTTCCTCATACATATTTCAAACACAAAAAAAGGAAAGAAAAACTTTACTTTCAGAACTAAAAACATGTCGGCTTAAAAAATAATTTTATTGTTTTTTTATGGTTTATTCGTGCTGGTATTTGACGACGATAAAATTTTATTCAATTGCACGATTATTAAAGAATTGTTGCTGTTGCTACAATTATTGGATTAAATTTTTTAAGTGTTAAAAAGAATGAATTTAAAACGTTTATGACGAATTTAGTTGTAATTTTAAGTAACCCAACAAACATGAAAAATTTTCCCCTGAATTTATACTACAATACTAATAAAAATCTAATATTTATAAAATACCCTTAGAAAGTTTTAATTTCCTTAACGACAAAATCGCTTCGAGTAAAAGCAAACATTTTTTAAAGATTAAATTACTAAATTCCTATCACAAATTTATAAACCGAGCCTCAAGAACCTCTTTAAGTTTTAAAATTAATAACACCAGAGATATTACCTTGATATAAAATTTATTATACAGTACCATGTACCCAGTGATGGTAATGTTCTTAGTTGATTTTAAACTTATGCTGTATAAGGTTCCAGAAAACCATCAATCTAATGAAGCATGTGTTAAACCAAACCCACTGTCACTGTTTCTAACGATTGCAAATCGAGTGAAGCGTGTAACTTAATATCAGCTATGCTCGACTAAAACCACTGAGAGAAGAAAAGAATTCGGAATTTTCTTTTCAATTCTGCGAGGAATTTTTACGAGATTCAGGGACTAATTTATCGTTTCCCATTTTCCCATCGCCTGTGGCATTAATTTCACGCCAAAATTAAAGTGAAACTACCATTTTTACGCTGATTACATTTATCTTTTAAGCAGCAATTCAACACTTTATTTCAAAATTACATGAGATAGTTTACATGTCGACAATACAATTACGTTTATGTCAAATTATCATTAAACCTTTTTTTATTTTTCTAAATAGCTAATTTTTTCTGGTAATTACGTATAATAATATACATTATTATTTAACCAATTATATATCAAGACGAACGTGATACGATTACATTAATGAAGAGACACTTCCTTTCCAGATATGGACATAAAAATTTATAAACAATAATTATTAAATATTAATATTTTATGCATGACATACTTTTGACTTTATTTATTTCCTTTAATATTGTGCTTAATTCCTACAAAGATTGAGATTCATAGCTAATTTAGATCGGTTTCATTCAAAATGCGGGGAAGTTTCAGGAAATCAAAAATTTTTAAATCATAAAATAAATGTTCAGTAAACTTAACCATTATTATTATTCGCATCTTACCCTAATTGGTAAACCAATCCAAAAATAAAAATGTCCAATGTATCGAACCATTTATTCGCGCCCTACAATGGATGAGATTGGGTCGCCAACTCAAGTAGATCTGCTGAAAGCAAATGTTATACTTGACTACGTGATTTGGGGCTTTGAAATCCATCAAGTGGTGGATGAACTTATTTCCAATTCCAGTCACGTGCTGCAGGAAAAACCCCCTGTCGCCATATTGCAAGTAGTTAACGCCTACATACCCCTTTGAGGCCAATTGTCAATTTCCCAAAGCTGTCATTTCATCAGTTAATGAGAAAAATCCATTTGCGCTGGAAATTAACCGCTTTATTCTTAGAAACGGGACATGGACGTGAATTTTAAAAATCATTTTTGCACCTTCAAGTCATAGTTTATTATGTAGAGAGAAAATAAAACTTAACTTGGCAGCTTCCGATTGTGCAACGTGATTCAGAAGCATGGGAATTTATATTCCGAAGCCATCGTCGAGGATTTATATGCGAGCAAATGTATTTTTGAGAAATGATTTTTCATCTCTAGTGGGACTAGAGTCTTTGAAAATTGAGAAAGGAAAAATAGATGACGTCAGAAGTCGAATGCCAAGACCAACTTTTTGACTGCATTACAGAATGGTTGATAATTTAAGCTTAAAAAGTCAAATGAAATTTATTACTTTTTTCTCTCTTTTGAATTCGACTTTCAGTTCGACGTCCTCGAATAAAAAAGACATTTTTCTCTTCCCGCCCAGAGAAAAACGTGAAATGTTGGCTGAAGGGGTTTTGCAACGGTCATTATGGAGAACAAAAGAATAATCAAACGATAAGGTGGGATATTTTGTAGAAATCAACATATCAAAGGTTGAATATTTTATTTTAGGTTCGTGAAGTAAGCCAATAAGTTTTTTATTGATATTTTTGTTACGAGTAGATATAATAAGCAGATGCAAGAAACAGTTTACGGTCTTGTGAGAATATGTTTGACCTGAGCTGAGGTCAGGGTTCTAAATATACGTATAAAAGAAAGATTCCAATTACTGACCCAGTTTCATTCTCAGGTAGATTATAAGTGGCCAACCCCGTTACCTGAACTGAATTTACAAAAATGGTTTTCAAAGTGTTTTTCTTTTTTGCTGATTTTGATGAATGTGGGAATAAAAAACAATAAATCAATATGTGCTATTATTCTTAAAAGATCAATAAATTTAAGACAAAAGTCAATATTTAGAAAAATAATTTTTCTTCAACTTTTTCAAATGTAAATAAAGAGAAATGAAAAAGTTACAACTTTCCCTTCCCGGAACTGCATTTTCAAGGGTAGGGCCACTTTAGAAAAAAATAAAATCCCTCGAAGCTACTACAACTACAGCAAGGAGAAAAAAGTTGATAAGCTAAGAAAAAAGAGGAAAATTGTTTCACGTAAGTATATTTTCCTTCACACGTGAAAACTGTTTTTGGAGCCATAAAGTTAAAGGGTTAATTTAAATAAAACGGTTACTGAATTAACAAAATGTTAATGAAACTTTTCAAGTGGAACTGAAATGAGGATTCAGCAGAAATTGTATTAAAAAATTATTGAGTTCTCGGGAAAAAAAAATTTTTTTTAAAGAAAAATATTGCAAAATAAGAGGAAAACTTGCAAAATATCTTCACAGAATAAAATAATTGTACATGTAAAAACTCCAAAAAAATATTTCCATAGACTTTTCATTAATAGATTAAACTTCCATTGCCTCAATAATCAAAGACAAAAATATTCAAAACTTGAATGCTAAGATGGCAGAGGTAGGTTGATACAGTTCAATGACCTAAAGAGAACCAGATCAAGCTTGGTACCAGGTACAGGTGAATAATAAAACAATTTCATCATTTCATTGATCAAATAAAAAACATAAAACTTTAATCGCCAAATCAAATCGTTTGTTTTACCCTTCATATTTCTATTCCATTTTTTATTTCGTTTTTTGTTTCAGAGCATGATTATAGGCCAATATCAAGGATAAATAACTAACAAACATATTATTTTCTGTGACGATTTTTCTCCAAATTTGTAGAGCATGAAGTGCAAGGACATTAACGCATGAAACATCGATCTTCGACTTATGAGGCTTAACTTTAAATTTACACGCATTTTGCAACGAATATTAATCATATAAACTCTTTTGTGATCCCAGGTATAAATATTTACATTATACGAGTTAGTATTCAAGGTTACAAAAGTTATTTGAAATTCTATAAATGTTATATTTCCATAAAAAAAAAAATTATTCTTTCACTTTTCACCAGTGTATATCAGGATGTTTTTATATTACCTTATTTGATCTCGTGATACTTTTGTTATACAATTTTTTCAAATTTATTTGCTCCAAATACACTTTGAGATTTGAATTATGATCAAATAAAAGCAAATATAAAATTAAAAAAATTAGAAATTAAGTTTTTAAGAGGACCAAGAGTGAGATTTCTGTTTAAGATCATGTTCCAGTTCGAGTTAAGTGTTTCTGTTTTCAGTTAAAGGTCAAGGTGTAATCTGATTTTTTATTTATTCCCACTTTCACATTCCTACCCACCCACCCAGAGTGAGTAATTCTATAACCCAAACCACCCTCTATTAACCTTCATTGTATCAACCCCAACCTCTTACGGGTCATCTGGTTACTGACAACAAGCCCTGCACATCAATTTCACATCCTTTTTTAACTTACTCACAACTGGTTCAAAAGTTTGGAAAATAAAAACAAGAAAACTTAAAATATTTTTTTTTAAAAAAACAATAAAATTTACAATTTTTTATTTCATTTCATCAATGAATTAAGCACGTCTCTAATTATCAATTTGATCAACCTAATTCTAATAGGAAGTCCTCAAGGTCTCCAAAACAGATAATCACCTTATAAGGCTATATATTTGATTAAGATTTTTAAATCGATTTAAACTTTGAACGTTAAAGAGTTTAAATTATTGAGAATTTTTTTTACATTTGAATAATTTTGAATTTTAATTTTTTTTTTCGATATTTATAAAAATTGTTTTTAAACTTGCATTTCTAATCGAGACATAACCAAAATTGTATTCTTTCCTGTTGTTTGGCCTTCCTGTCCACGTCACTAGCTCTCGGGTCATTTACAGGAGGGGCAAGGGAGATACACCAACCTCGTTACAATAACGTTAGAAGCCACCTCGGATCAACGGAAGGTAAAAAATCAATCGAAAACTTTTCCACGAATTCTAAATCGACATAAATGAATGGAGTTAATACTTTATCGATTGTTTTACTGGACTTTACTCAGTTCGAAGGGCAGAATTCTAATACCGGGCAATGCGTTTCTAACAGGTAGGCACTACCTGACACCTGCCTGGGGCTATGTCATGGCTGATTTTAGCAAAGGGAGCAAAAGTTTTACGTTTCTTTTTGACTTTTGAAGTGAGGTTTTCCAACAGGTTTCATAAAAGAGTTTGTTCTTGGGCAGGTAACTCACCTGCCTGCCCTTGATAATTACCGGATCGTCACACTCGTAAATTGTCATGCAAAATTGAAAAAGGAGTTGAGCCCAGTTAAATTTCTGCCTACGTGGCTTCGACTCAGTTGTCATCTCATATAAATCCTTTGAACACGAAAACACGGTGCGATTTGCGGGTGGTTGAAAGATTGTTAAGGGGACCGTATCGGTATTTCATGTGTGAAAATAATAAATAATAAATTGATCGATCACATTTTTTACCTGTAGTTGTCGTTTCTGAGTTTGTTAATGAGAGGAAAAGCCAAGGCAAAAAAATCCAATTGAACAACATGGCAGTTTGGTTGTCAATAGATGGCCAAAATTTGAAGAAACATCCTCGAGCTTGCACGACGTGCTTTTGCTTTGGGCGCCCCAGAGAGCTATGAACACGCTAGAACAAACCTTCCTTCTTGAATTGTGATTGCAGCGCCGAGTTTGAAAAAGTGGCGGAAAATAAAATTAGTCAACATTTAATTAACGCAGTGAATTTGGAAATTAATTTTCTTTTTAAATATTTAGATTTTGCTTTTAAATTATCATTTTACATTTTTAAAGAAATACTCTTTAAAATTTATATTAAAATTAATTTATTGCAAAAACAATTAAAAAGTATTTTCATAAGAAATAAAAATACAACATAAATTTTATTTTATTTTTTGTTTTATGCTTTTAAACGAACATTTTAAATTTTCTTTCATCCCTTTATATCTGGCTTAAATCCAAATTGATGATAATTCTTTCTTTTTTATGAGCTTTCAAAAAAATGTTGGACCAAAAAAAAATCCACTACTGAAAGCTTCAAAAATACACCCTCGACCTTCAAATGTGCTGAATGAAAACCCATTCATTTTTCATTTTGGTCTTGTCATGGAATGTTTTAGAAAATTTTGTAATTTGTCATCATATTAGCAGTGTCAGGTTCCATCTATTGCTACGGTTACGGCACTAGTGACTTTTAACACGTCCGCAATAAATAAGACACCGCATATCACGAATTTTGTTTTATTTCCTAAGAAAAATAATCACGTGAAATGAATAGCCAGGTGTTTGAAGGCCACTCGATTTGCCCGGCTACCTGGTACAACAAGGTACCAGTTTTAGCCTCTAAACAGGTTCATTAACATAAATCTTTTTTTTCTATTGATGAAATTTCCCGAATTTAATTCTGTTACAAAAAAAAGACGAAAACAGGAAAAAAACATGAATTTATAATTAGTTTAATTAAGGATACATTTTTTTTTAGAATTAAATAAATTTGTTTAAATAAAATATATTTTTAAAATTTTTATTTTTATCTTTTTTTGGTTTTGTTTAGAAAATAAAAATTGAATTTTTTTGAATTTGATTTGATTGATAAGTGTGTTGTTCTCAACTTCCCGTTTCACTGTTTGCGTTTGTGATACTGTAATAATATTTCCGTTTTCTATTACATTCCTGACATATTTTCCAAATGTAAAAAATATTTTTGAAATATAAAGTATATTTTGCTGGTTTGGCATGTAAAGTTAAATGTAAACATAATATAATATGAAATTACGTAATTTAATTAAAGAAAGAAAAATTAATAATTTAACATTTTCTAGTCTCGGCGAACTTCTTAATGCATTTTTCTGTTCCAGTTTTATTATGTGTGCGCTTGATATTGGAAAAGTCTATTACAAACGTATATTAAATTTCATAAAAAAAATTATTTATTTTTTTCATTTACGAAAAGAACTAATAAAATTGTAATTTCAACTTTCCCCTTTAAAGTCTACACATACAAAAAATAACAATTTAATAAAGTGGTAATATGTAATAGCAAATTTTGGAATATTTTTTTTAAAAAAAATTATAAAAATGCATTTATTTTGGTTCACAAATGATGGAATTTAAAGCAAAATAAGCGTTTTTTTTTTACAATATAAACAGGCAAAACTCATTTTAAAATGACAGACTCTGCATAAAACGAAGTTTTTATGGATATATGTTATGAAATATTAACCGCTGAGATGTGGAATTGAGTTTTCGCATAACTTTCCTTTAAATCCACTGGGGCATTGACAAGATACTTCACCGCTAGGATAAACTCGACACAAACCGCCATTTAAGCACAAACATTTAAACGGATCTGGACGCGATTGTTCACGAACTAATTGCAAAAAAATAATTACAAACTAAAAAAAATAATAAACAAGAAAACTCACTAGCAGCACACGTTAAAGTTGAATTTGGCTGAAAAGAAGAACCTTCGGGACAACCGCATTTAGCGCCAACCGGTGTCAACAAGCACAAATGAGAACAACCTGCATCTTTACAAGGATTCGAAGCTGCTGATAGGAAACGTAATAAACATGTGTGACATTTTAAAACATCATAAATTTACCTAATAAATTGTATTTGACAGTTTGGTAAACTTTGAAATCCGTAATTGGTTGTGCGTGTTTGCTAACAGTGACATGAACACCGCGACCAAATTTATCAACTCTCCGCACTTCGCTAATATTTCGCGGCGCCCAATATAATGTCGAGCCGAAAACGTCTAATTTTCCAGGCGATCCCATCGCATCTGAATAAGTAAAAGCGTTTAAATCAATTTGCTTACACTAAAATGAATTACTACGGTGAAATTCACCTCCGGATGAAATTATAATTCTATCAGTGCCATCCCAATTGGCAGATTCGATTTTATTCAACACAGCATCGGACCAATAAATCCGATGTCGCATGTGGTGAAAGTCAATACTCAACCCCGTGGGAGCGACTAAACTCGTGTTCACTACGTTAAATCGATTTGTTCCGTCCATCCAAGCGGCTGAAATTTGCGCCGATTTTCCAACGCTCGCCCAGTAAACCCATCTAAATCAAACAGTAACAATATTTCAACACACGAATAATTAAAACCATAATTTTCCAAACCTGATCTCAGGATTAACAGCAACAGAAAGCAAAAGTTCATTGCCAGTAAAAATCAATGGCATTTTATATCTCCCATCCAAAGTACTGACCGACAGCAATCCTTGTTTAAATTCATCCGTATCGATTAATTCGGCCCAATATAAATTCCTAAAAAATTGTTATCAATTTATATTTATTTGTTATTTTAATATTTCTAGTTAAACCTGGCAATCCAATCGACGGAAATGGATGAAACTCGCGATCTCGTTCTTGCTAAAACTTGTTCTAAGCCACTAGGTGGTGAAGCTTTTGTAGCATTAGGTACAAACGACCGTTTAAGGTAATTGTTGTTATTTACCCAATAAATCATTCCTAGAAAAATAATTTTACTTTTTTATTAAAAGAGAAAAATTAACATATTTTCATATCTTCTACCATCTTTGGTATCAACATCCATAGCGGTTATATTAGCATCGCTCGCAATAAAGTATCTGAACATTCCTTGGTGGAGTGCGAGTAAGGCTGGGCCATTTGCATATATAAGAACTTCTGCGAATCCAGTCGCGAGACATTTGTACTCCGACTGAATGTATCCATTAGTGCAGCTGCAGTTATACGATCCGATAGTGTTATGGCAGTTTTGTGGGCAAAAATTGTGCCGGGTTTGCGCACATTCGTCTATATCATCGCAACGCAACCTATCATTTACATTTAATCGAAAACCGCTGCTGCAATGGCACATGTGACCACGCGTTGATAAACTTATACATCGCTGTTGACAATTTGCACTTTCGCAACGACTGTATGGGCCTTTTAAAAATTATTATCAAAAATTTAATAATAAAAAATTTCAACAAAAACTTACTGCACCCAATTTCGTCCGATCCGTCGCCGCAATCGTCTTTTTTATTGCAAATCTGGATCAATGACACGCAATTGCCGTTAGTACATGTAAATTCTTGAGATAAACAAGTGCGAGTTTGGGCGCACAAAGTAAAATTATTTTCGTCCGATCCGTCGATACAGTCGGCCAATTTGTTGCATACTTTGATCGATGGTATAATCTGTCCATCTCGACATCGAAAAGCGTCCGATAATGAGTTTAAGCCATCTGAAGTAAAAATATTAATATTACATTGATTTATATAATCTAAATAAAAAATTTTATTTTTATAAGCGGATCACATTATAATAAAAAATGTAATAATAAAATGTCAAAATATCTAGGCTAATTTAAGGCCATTCACTGACTCTAGACAAGAGAATTAAAACTACTGTGTAATTAACCTGTTTTCAAGGGCATGAAGAGTTGAAAAAAATCTTTATCGGAGTTTTTAATCGTGATTTGCGTGAAGGAGTCAAATGTAGAACGTTAATAAGCCCAAATTAATGCTTATCAATGTTTAAAAGTAAAAAGTTTTTTATATTTTCTTCCTTTTTCAGGAAAAAAATTTCCAATTGAAAAACGTGTATTGCGGAAAAGCCCATTTACTACAACCCCTAAAAAAAGTTAATAACAAAGATTTAGCTTTTGAATAATTATTTTGCTGATTTAATACTTCCTTATTCTCTTCTTTTTATGTTTAAATTAAATAATAAAAAAAAATTGCAGATCAAAGATAAAACGATATTTTCAAAACTTTAATACAGGAATTGAATAAGCGAAATTGTAAAAATTGATTTTCACTTACCAGGAATGAGTGCGCAGACGAAAGCAGTTGTTGAAACGAGTAAGAAAAGATGAAAAGTGTTCACCAACCAACTCGCCATATCTCGTTTGATTTGTAAAGTTTTTGGCCGAGAACGTTTCGTTTGTGTCTCACAAAACTCTGGGTCAGGCCAAACAAGAGCCAAGGGCTAGGCCTACCTTTACAACAAAATCTAAGGTCATGTGATATTATTAAGTAATATTTACCTTAGGAAAAAAAAACAAATTTGAGGAGGGTCAAGGAGAGTTTTTTCAACCCTTCTACGAAATAAAAAAAATTAAAATTAAATGTCCGTGAAATCTCTTAACCTCAAATGTGCTTCACAGTTAAGTAAAGTGGATTAAGAGATGATAAATTGCGATAATTAACATTAATTCTCAAGTTGTGAATATTCATATTTTCTTTTGAATAAAAATAATGTTTTTTGAAAGGTTAAAAAAAACAATTGAATTTTTATCGATAATTTTGTTTGTTTTGAAGTTGTTTGTTCTTGAGCACTGCCGTCGCTTAGAAACCGTCGACATCGACACCGTCTTCCGTATTCTTGTCGGTCATTCCCATCCAATGTTCTTCCTCATCGGGTCATTGGCCCTCTCCCTTTCCTTGGCCGCGACCTGCCCTTTCACCTTCACCTTCTTCACCTGAATGGGCACTTTCACACAATCCTCAGTCATAACGTCATTACTCACTCCTTATATGTCTCGGTTTTAATGCAGACCTTTGAGATAATTATTATTGGATTATGAAAAAATGAGATTTATTAAGGATTAATGGTGCGATTATATAAAAAGTCAATTTGTTTAATTGGGATATTAAAATAATTAATTTTGTAGGTTATAAGATTTAGTGTTGTTTGATTAATTTATTAAATGTGGGTGTAAAAACTAGTTACAGTAAAGAAGGAATAAAAGGTTTGGATATGGTGTAGAGAATACGGGTGAACATGTAGTTCATTGTGAACTAAATTTCATCAGTCAATCAAGAGTCAACCGCAACACACTAACTACTTGATCAATGCTATTGTCATATCATTTGATCAAAATTAAAACAAAAACGCTTTAAAAACAAAAACTATAAATTTGTTTGCAAATTTTATAAAATCTAACACATGAAATTCTCAATTTGAAAAAGTTTTCATGTATAAATTTCGTGCAATAAAGTGTATCAATACTATCAGCTTGTTAGTTAATATAATCTATTTAATCACAATGGTTCAAATCAAACTCGATTCGAACGATTCGCAATTGCGTGTTATTGGATTTTTTGGGCCATGCATTTGCAAGTACCCGCTCGGTCGGCGGCGGCATTCGGTCGACCGAGTGCGGCATGGAAGGCCAGCTACCGTCTCCCGTACTTCTCGATTATCATCCATACAGCGTTGGAACATACTCTACATAGGAATAATTCGCAATTGCTTGTTATTGGATTTTTTGGGCCATGCATTTGCAGGTACCCGCTCGGTTGCCGGTGGCATTTGATCGACTGGCATGAATGGCCAGCTAAGGTTATTCTCGATTATCTCGATTATCACCTATACGGCGTTGTAACATATCATATATGAGTTTTGTTAATCCGATTCAAAAGATGCATATCAAATTAAGAATTTCATTTGTTAGATTTTATAAAATTCGCAAACAAATTTATAGTTTTTGTTTTAAAAACTTTTTTTTTTAATTTAAAACTTTTTTTTAATTTTGACAAAAATAGCATTGATCAAGCAGTTAAGGTGTCTCATGACATAACGCTTCCTGATTTAGTTCGGAGTGAATCATTTCAGTTCACCCGTATTCTCTATACTTTGGTGTTTAGAGTGCCATCTAATGATGTGTTTTGGTATTAAAAAATTATTTTCGAAGTTTTGATGATTATATTAAAAATTATAATTGTGTGGTTAAAATGAATCAATAAAAGGCTAAAAGGCTAAAATTAATATAATTCTCTTTATTTTTTTATATTGAAAAATATATTAAAGTAGACTGGTTTTTACTTCATTTTCTGCCATCAAATGACAGGAAAGTAATAACGAGCTTAAAAACTGTGCTTTCACCTTTACAGCCTTAATTCTCTTCTTCAATTGGCTCTTAAAACCTCTTGTTAATACCATTCTAGATATTGCATGAAGTGAAATTATAAAGAACTAAAGTGCAATAAGGAATGCCATTATTTCGCAGTGAAAGCCAATGATGGAGCCATGCACATCTGTTTGCACAATTTACATTAATGTTACATCATTTCGATTCTCGGGTGTACTTTTGTATGGGTTGTGGTGATTTTCCAGAGAAAAGTCTCCAATCCCCACAAACTGGGAATTTTATTTTATACTAGTGAAAACCCAGTGCTACACTCCCATTGAATTCATCAATTGTCTTTTTTTGGTAATTACTTCTTTTTGTGTCTCTGGTTTTATATATTATTTTCACAAATGGTAGACTATATTTTTTATTTCTTTTTTTGGTGCTAATGTGTATAATTGTTTTGGGTTGCTGACTATTGATCCAATTTGAGTTGCCCATTGTTGTAGAACTAATGTTAATGAAAATTAGCCAACATTGTTGTAGTCCAGCAATTTATGTAAATTACGTATTAAATATTTTTAGAAACAAGAACTAATATTAAAACCTTGTTAGGTTGATAAAACTAATGTTCAGTGAAGATTAGCCAACATTATTGTAGAACTAACGTGTAGTAAGGATTAGCCAAAATTGTTGTAGCTCTGCAATTTATGTAAATTACGTATAAAATATTTTTAAAAATGAGAACTAACATTAAAACCATGTTGGGTTGATGTTGGTTGATGGAACTAACTTAGAACTAACTTTTAGTGAAGATTAGCCAACATTGAGCCACCACACTTAAAGTATTGATCATTAGATTGCTTATAAGCACTATCTCTTGTAGCATTATGTCTGCTGGAAAATTAATTTTGTTGTTTCCTTGACTTAGCAACAACAAATGCAAATGGTGCCTCATTATTTTTTGCCACTTCAAAAAAGCAAATGTGTCATCTTGACTTATCCAATGGCTGCTATGGCTTTAAATATCATGATAACCTTCTTCAAAACTGGACCGATCATTAGCCAAATTCCAGGTAAATATAATTAAGTTTGAAACTTTTGTATTGCAGCCAAACTGATAGAATGAAGACCTTGTTTTATATTAACAGATGTAATTTATTAAATAATATTCAGACTAACATCTTGAAAAGAGAAGGAAATTTTTAAAAGCCTGGGTAAGCTGGTTTGGTGCACCGGCATCACATCATGAACCGACGACGAGATTATCTTTAACGAGCAATGGCGACAAGCAAGCGAACATAGTCTGCGAGCGAGGCATGTCAAGAATCTATAAGTACTAATGACTTCAGTGAATGTTTAGTGAACTTTGTTTAGTGTGTCAAATAACTATACACTTTTTATTTCCTGATGTCATTTAAGGTGAATGAAATCCATCTTTGAGTTAATATTTAATCAGTCCGTTGGCGGTAGCTGTCATCGTGCTCGTCATTTTATTAACCACCTTGTAATCGTGAGTAAATAGTTTTTAAGGATATATGTTTAATAGTCTTATTTACTTGATTCACTTGCAAATTCCATCATGTGAATCTATATTTTAGACATTGTTTTTTTATTCTCTGCACACTCATGCAAGCCGAACGATTTCCTTTGCAATCATAAATCATTATTAATTATCGAATATGATTTATCACTTTCTCACTTATTCTTAATGTTTAACTGTATTTACTATCATTGATTGAAGTTAAATTTCTCCATTACTTCCGAAGGGATTCGAAGTTTGTAATTATCTTTTATTGATCTCGTATTTTATATATCGTGTCAGTGATATAAGAATAAAGAATTGATTTATTTCTTATATTGTTGTCCGAATTACTAATTTCCATTACTTTGAGAGGTGTCTTATTCCGAAAAATTGCGAATTTTGTTTCGTGACAATTTGACTATATCGCGAGGCTAAGCTGTTGCGAGGCGCGACACATGGTCTCAAGGCAAATGCCGCGCCTTGCAAGACAAATGCTGTATTTTGATACTGTAAAACGATGTTGGAATGCGTCTTAAACACGAGCTGAAATTCATATCATTTTACTTTATGTTTCGTTTTAATTGAAACGGACATTTTTGAGTACAATTAAAAAATATTATTACTATCGTTAAAATTAATTGTTACTCTGAATCGCAATAAAAAGTTAAGGAAACAATATCTAATTTACATATCTGATTACTTTGACATTTACATCGTGGCAGACTTGGTAAAGCTGGTTCGACATCTGCAATCAATTTATTATCATTTTAATTACGAGTTTCATTCTTTCAAAAATTTGATTACCCGCATTGCATATCTTTTTAGTATATCGGTATAAATTAGATCCTTCTGGGCATGCGCAAGATGCTCCGATGGGATTCAAGAGGCACAAATGCGAGCAAATCTTTTTGGCGCACGGATTTTCAACTAAGTAAAAGAAAATTCAATATACCATTCACTGCTGCCGTTTAGTGGCAATATTCAGCAACTCACTATCGAGGTCCTGTTTCTGCGTATGATAGATTTTGAAATCCAAAATAACACGTGCATGCGTCGTCACAGTCACTTTGGATCCACGACCAAATTTATCCAATCGTATCAATTTATTGGTTTTATTTGTACTCCAAAATAATGTGAGTCCAAAAAGATCGAGTCGACTTGGACCTTCTAAATCATCTATGGTAATAAATGAATAATCAATTACCAATTAAAATAAAGAATAAAAACTAAACCTGAATCGGAAATTAGAATCCGATCACTGCCATCTAAATTTATCGACTCGATTCGATTGAGATTACTGTCTGACCAAAAAACCCTTTGTTTCTTAGTGTGGTGATCGATTGTAACTCCCGTCGGCTTAGAAATACCCGTATGAACGAGTACTTGCCGATGGGTTCCGTCCATCCAAGCCACTTCCAATCGCGGGAAACAACCGACATCGCTCCAAACTAATTTCCTACGATAAATTTCTATTTTAAACATCAATTTTTATAAATTTATATTTAAATCTTACCCAACTTCAGGTGCGACGGCCAAACCAAACGGTTGCTGAACATTGTCTTCTAAGATTGTCCTCCGATACCTACCATCGAGAGTCGTCACTTCGACATATCCGTGAGTTCTTTCCGACATTTTGTTAGGTATTTTCGTCCAATATAGATTTCTTAAAATATAAATTTAAACAAATTTAATTTTTATTATGAAAAAGATAAAACTTTGCATTGTTAAAATAAATACCTCGCAACCCAATCAACGGCGATGCTGATAGTCCTCACATCAGACTCAGTAAGAATCTGTTCCTGACCCCAATCGGGTGCAGACAAACTTAAATCAGGAATTAAAGAACGTTTAAGTAAATTATCAGCATCGACCCAATAAACTTCTCCTAAAACAAAACCGAATAAAAACAATTCAAAACCTAATTAAAAATTAATACTTTCAATTGGGTCGATATCAATGGCGCGAATTGACGTTTCGCTTTGAATGAAGTAATGAAAAGTGTGATCTCGTCTGAGTTTCACCAATCGAGAACCAACGGCATAAATAGCGGTTGGTGGAGGCGCTAAAATAATGTATATTACAAAATAATCAAATATCTTATCTCTTGATAAAACCTTGCGCCAGGCATCGGTACTGCGATTCTACAAATCCAGTTTTGCATTTACAAGTGAAAGATCCAATACGATTCACGCATAATTGAGGGCATCGGTTAACATGAAACAATTCGCATTCGTCTATATCTGAATACAAACAGAAATTCGAATTTAATATTAATAATAGAAAATTACAATAATTCGCACCTTCGCACGAACGATGATCCGATCCGACTTTAAATCCGGGCGCGCACTGACATAGAAATGAATTACCATTTCCTAAAGCAGAAATGCAAATGTGTTCGCATAATCTGTCGGCACAACTTCCTTCAGGATCTGTAAATATTATCATTAATGATGTAATTATAGTAATCGTTGTTTTTATACTCACTACATCCTAACTCATCACTCCAGTCACCACAATCATCTTCTTTATTACATTGAGTCGCGATTGGAACACATTTTTGATTGGCGCAAGTAAATTCGTGTCTGGTACACGACCGTGGTCTAGTGTCGCATAACGTGAAATTGTTTTCGTCAGCTCCATCGGTACAATCGAGAACTCCGTCACATACTTGAGCAGATCGTACCATTTTTCCGTCTGCGCAGACTATGCGAGATGGAATTGGAAATTGACCTGCGATAAAAAGGAAATCAACTTATGAGTAACTGCAATTTGTATGTGACCTTGTGGCACAATAATGAGTTATGTAATTATTAGGATTACGAATAAGATTTATGGGTTTATAATTTGTTGGTTTTGGTTTGATAAATGAATGAATTTTTAATTCGGTTAAAAAAATTATTGGGAAATAAGATTTTAAATTTTTTTGGTATTGTAAAAAGAAATTAATATTTATAAGTTTGTGAGTTGCTTACCATTTAATCTGCTTGTTGTTATTGTTATGCAAAGAGCGAGAATTAGAATGGAGTGAAGGGAAAGCTGGAAAAGTGCTAAGTGAAGCATTACTGGGTGAACTTATTTTGAGTTAACTAAATTAAATTGGTGGCTCCAGACTAAATATGTAACGTAGGAAAAATAATAAATGTTAATTTGATTGTAATATTTATAACTTATTTTAATAAATTTTCTAAAAATTAATACTTTTTAAAAATTACTTCATTTACATATATTAAAGTTTTCAAAGTAAAAAAACAAACATTTTTGAACAAGAGCGCCACCTAGTAACAGATAAAAATATTAAATTACAACAACTAAAAAATAATCTAAAAACAAAAATCACAAAATTATTTCATCCATTTAAAAGATAAAAAAAATTTCAAGTTCAAATGATGTAGAATGATGACTCAATGCACTGTTTTAATGTTTTTTTAGAATTGAAATTTTAAATACATTCGAATTGTTGCTCTGTTTTTTCGCATTTCCTAATACAAACTGGTTTGCAACATCCACGTATTTTGAGTTCGCAACAAAATCGCTTTTTTTCGGTTTTGTAGTTCCTATAATTCCTTTTACAACATATCCTTAAGCACTGTTTGTGATTGGAACAGCGACGTCCTTTATTTCCAGGTGAAAATCTGGACTCGGAACAAAAATCGGGCGATTTAGTTCCGTAGACGAGTTGAGTGTTCGAAACTCTTTTCAGTTTAAACCATTTGTTGTCCACACTTCCTCTCACTCTTACTGCTTTTTTATAATACTTTTTTAATAGTTTGCTCACTTTACGGAAAGACCCGAGTTTCACTTTAACCAATTCGCTACTGTTTGCGCACGATTGATGACCGTAATTCGTAGGCGGACATTCAATTGTAGTTGTATTCGAATCAACAACCGCCTGAAAAAATTTACAAAAAGACTAAAATATCAAAAAGAAATGAAAAATTGTTTATCGCCACTTCTTAATAACACACAACTTGTTTTTACATGTACAAATTTGTCATTGAAACAATTCAATGCCTTGCAAATATATCGCATTACAATATCAGATGGTACTGGAGGCCTCATCCAAGAATTCGATCAAAACCCCCTGGAGAAGGATAGCTCATTGACCCGTCGTGTTTATAGGTTACTGGGCAAATTCGAGTTCCCATGGTATTTCATCCGAGTATCGGATGACAAAGTGTCATCTTTTAATACTCTCACAATAAAGGTTACCGCTTTATTACGATAAATTCAACAACTCAAATGTTAATCAGGTGTTGAATGTTATGTCTTGTCATACTGGGGAAAACATTAAAGATCACATTGCTTGTTATTTTACAAGAAAAACTATAAATAAAAACTTGAATTTATAGTGAAAACCTTATTTACAAGTATTTAAGACTACTTTTTTAAATGGTAAACAAAAAAAATGCAATAGTAAATATGAAAATTATGCGAAAAAATGTCTTTGGACAAGGATGTTAAAAGGGATGTAATGTGGACAAAAGGAAGAGGGATGTGTTAGTGGTAGAAGAGTGATGAACCATATTTGCTGTTTGTCTAAAAAAATAATTCATGTTTCTGCTGGAAAAGAAGTCGTAAAAAGAAATTAGTCCGCTCACCTTAATTCCGACTTTAATATTATGTCTGACGATAGTCGAATGCGCGTCTTTGAATCGCCTTTTCAACTCCAGAAAACGTTTAACGTAGCTGACTGCAAATGGCAAATTGTCTCCGCAAACTGAGAACCGCACATTAGCGAGCGAGTGATCTACGGATGGAGATTGGTAACATCCACACCGTTTGCTGAATGATTTTCTTGCGCATGCTCGTGCGACTGAATGGACTAAACTGGCCGCTGATAACGCGTATAGAAATGCGCTTTCTTTGAAGTCTAATAAAAATACTAATTTTTTTTTAATTAAAAAATAAATTTATATAATTTACCTCTTTTAATTAACCGTATCCTATAGGTTTCGTTATAATCACATTTCCATACCTCGTTTCGAAACAACCGAGTACATTCGCGTCGACTTATGTGTATTGCTTTGGCTAACGTCATTGAAACGTTGTAATTGGAATTGCAATTTTTAAATTGATGACGTCTGAGTCCGAGCGATAAACAAACTTTAACAGCTGATGGATTTATATTTGATTTTGTATGATATGTCATTTTCTCTGAACAAGTTAATACAGAACTTAATCTATAAAAATTGAATGGGGAGAAATATAAAAATTAATTTTATTTAAAGAAATTTAAAAAAATATTAAAATTAAAAAAAGAATTTAAAAAATGTAATAGAAATAAATCCGATTATAAAATACGGTGGAAACTTACCCAAATTGTGCGTCGAGTGGAATCAAACAACAAATGAATACATAAAGTATAAGAAGTAGAACAGTTCGCATTGCAAATTTCAATTCCTTATTTTGCCAGTGAATGTTGATGATTGCAAATATAAAGTTTGTCCTTTTATATTGAACTATGTACCTTTACTTTCTCCTCTCTCCACCCGCCCAACCTTTATTGTATTACAGTCTTGTTTTCCTTTACAGCAAAAAGTGAAACAAACATGACAAAACCATAACAAATGTCAATTTTTTAGTCATTATTTTTATATTTTATAAAATTTTATAAAATTTTATTATTTAGTCTAAACTTTTAATAAAAACTTAAAAATATCCAAATGAAAATCCTTAATCACTGGAATGGAAATTCTTTGGAATTTTTGAGTTTTTCTAAAATAGAATTTTCCATTGATTTCAATAGGATCGTACAGAAAATATATTAATTTACAAAAAAATTCTATAGAAATTCTTTAAAAATCTAATAGAAATATAATTTTGGGCGACAATTCTTTAGGATTTCGTAATTTCTAATGTCAATAATTCCCTGTGTAAATTCTGTACAATTCATTCAAATTTCTAAGCAAATATCTATTTCCTGTGTAAAATTGTTAAGAATTTCGCATAATCCTGAAGAAATGTTAACTTTCTGTATAAATCTAGAATTACAAAATCATAAAGAAATAATAATTTTTTAACAAATTCCATAGAATTTCCAAAACCATCTACACAAACTTTATAACCTGTTTATAAAATCCTGCACAAATAACCCCAATTACCGAGATATAATTCTATAAAATTCTTAGCAAAATCCTATAAAACTAAGAATATTCTATAAAAATCCTACAAAATTTACAAATAATGCTACAGAAATACCACCAGAATTCCATCAAGTCTTATCACTGAATACTAATCAAGTAAAAAATACATTGAAAATTTTCCATTAATAAATTCTATAACAGTTGTAAAATATTATTGAATTCTTCTATGGTTTTTACTTACAACGCCACAACTTTTTATCCGTTTGAGAACGTGGTTCAGTTAATATTCATTACACATTTCACACATTTCTTTTTTCCAAATCCAATTTCAGCAGACTTAATTTTTTTTTAAATATTTAACATCTTTTTAAATCAAAACGGTTCCAATCAAATAATCAAGCCCATACAGTTGAGAGAGCATAGAATCATTAAACCTATGTTTTCTATCCATTAGTTTGCATTTGTCCCGTTTGAGTACACGACATACAAAGAATGCACATCCATACTTTCGCTGCTAATTTTATTCTGTGGGGTGCTTCTCCTCATAGCTCTCAGTCCAGGTGCTGAGCAGGTAAGAAGATGAGCATGGATGGAAGGGAAGGGTGGTCATCAGAGGTGCCACGAGCCCATCTGGATTCACCCAATCTTATCACAAAAACTTCTCCATCTCTTAAAAATATTATTATTTCAATTAGAAAAATTACACTTGTTTACATTGAATAAACAAATGAATAAACAAAAGCGGTGTTTTGACCTCTCACTATTAAGTAATTGTTTAAAAGGTTGTTAAATACATTATCAATATCTTTGACAGAGTTGAGCTAAATAAAAGATGTAGTCGATATGAGTGTGTGCTACAACATTTGCATTCATCAAATGTATCAGAGCCTAGAACTAAGATCAGGGGCAGCATCAAGTGACAAATGATTCCGAACTTAAACTTACTAACTTGTAAGTTCAGGTATTCGCAGGTTAAAGCCGACTCATACTATTGACTTGTGAGTAAAACTTTGTCTTTCGCCTCTGATGCAATATCTAACATATTACGTATACCTGTGTATCGGTTATCGAGATCCATCTGGAGAGAACATTGAAATAAGAATTGAGACCACACAATACACGTATAGCATTGCAGCCTATCAGATGGTAATAAATAAGTCAACCTCGGAGTCGATTGTGACAGCAAATGCCAATGCAAATGCCTTTTGCTCTTAATTTTGTAATTTACCCACTAATTTTTTTTAAATATTTTTTTCTCACAGGAATTGTTTTTGAAAATGTTTTAAGCATTGTCAAGAGATTTTACTCAACTTAACGGTGTCTTTATCTGATGACAAAGACACAGTGGGGAGAACATATCAGTGGTCCTCGATGTAAGAGGACAATAATTGCAGAACCAGGAACTTCTGTCTAGTTCCATTCGTCGGTCACGCCCTCGTTTTGCATATGAGAGAAACTCGAGTGGCAGATCTAGTAATAATAACACACTCATTGAACCGCGCCACCTGCTGGGTGACACTGGCGTGAAAAACGTGCTCAAAAATATACCTCATTCGCCTATTCTTTCACCCCTTCAAAAGAATGGAGGGCAAACTTGCACTTGCCAACAGACTGAAATCAAATAAACGGTCCATCATTTTGTTTAAAACTTTTTTATCTTTCCTTAAAGTATCAGTGACCTCGAATACGAAGAAAAGAAATCATTGCTAAATTATGCTGCAAAACTTTATGCTTATTTCAAATCAAAGTAAATAGTCATTTTTTTCTACCAAATGCAAAACAAATACAAACCCTTCTAACCCTAATCCCCATAGAGTTGCAGAAAATTACTCAACAAATATGTGATGTTTGCAATAGAAAAATAAATAATTTTTACCCCGAGTTTCTTTTTTTGCACAAAAATATGTCAAAAGTTGTATATAATATTACCTGTTACCGCAATTCATGCTAATCCTATAATATCCCCGCGTGGCTACACCGTACTGTAGCCCTGAGGTAGAGAATAAGAGCCCAGCTGCGAATCTAAACGAGCCTGCTCCCGTTCAACACTCGCCGAACACAGGCAGAGACCCATGAATGAAGTACTCGGTCGACCAATCTGCGAGTGATTTGTTCCTTACTCATCAAAAACCAGTACTAGGTAAGACCTCACAAATCCCATTTCTAAAACTGGCAAAATGTCGGAACGAAATTTCCTAATCTTTCCGATAATATTAATCAATTGTAAACATATGTTCATTGTACTGTGAATCTCACATCTTTTTTTTATATAAAAAAATTATTATTATTTAAAAACTACTCAAAATTATAATATTTTATGTATAATATTTTCAAATTGTAAAAATCAATAATAAATTTGTTATAAAATTATCTATATGTTTTGCGAGTGTTCGAGGAAAAAGAAATTGTAAAATTGTGTCAGGTATTTACAGTCTCATTGTTTGTTATCAAATGTTTGAGAAATTGACACTTTTGCCGATAAGAAATGACAGGTGCGATATTGAAGTCTATAATATCAGTAATAATAATACACAGATTAGAACTTCATTCAAGTTATTTATGAGTATCGAGCAAATAAAGGAAAAATGCGGTGGTTTTCAGAACTCGAATGAGCATTTCGCATATATTGCAATTGAGAAATTAATAAATGACGAAATCAGGGTGGAAATATTGCGAGATAGGAGATACAAGTTTCAAACTGGATGTGTATGAAAATTGTGACTAGTGCGCATGCTCAAAAACAGTGACAAGTTTTTCCATAAGTCATTTATGTTAAGATAGGGTTATTTACTGCTTCCACCCTAATGCGGAAAGGAAAAAATGTAATTGTATAGCAATTTGTCAACTGCGAGGTAAAGATTTATTCTTTTATTAGCTCAATATCTTTTCACTTACAAGTTAGTTTCTATCACATTTCAACTTAGCTCATCAACGTCTAATCGTAGCTACATATTTTACAGCATTTTCCAAATCAATTAGAAACGCATTTCAAATTTATTCCAGTTGATTATTTTATTTATTCATCGAATGATGAAAAACTTGAAGAGATAGATTTCCAGAGAAAAAATAAAATTGTGTTGAGTTTATCAGGATTTGTCATTTTTAGATATTTTCATCGATGATTATTCAGTTTTATTTGGTTTTTCGAAGTAAAATGTTTGGCAGAGCAGAAAAAGGAGTGGAATTTTTAACGAATGCGATATGACCTTAAAGAAAGCCATTTAATCAGTTTCCACAATTATTAAATACACGAATGAGACCCGACAGGTTGAGAGCAAATCCATCAGATTTGCTCTCAAAGAAAATCTACCTCCACATAATTAGTATATTTTAGTGTATTTGTCAGGCAAAAATAAGCAAAAAAAGCAAATTTTTCCATAAATTTTAACACGGGGCTGGCAAACAAAAACCTTTTTTCACGGTTTTTAAAATGTTTGGTAAAATGTTTATAAAGTATAAAATCAATCGACTAGGTTCAAACTCAGACTTCTCAAAATCCAAATCATTGATTTTAACCAAATTTGGCCCTCATTTAGTACACCTCCTGGGCTATGTCGGGTCTAAATTTCAAACCCTTAACTTGTCTCGTTTCAGTTTGGCAGCCTTTCGAGCATGGCCGCCTGAAACCTTAAACCCTCAGTACACTCTTTGGAGTATGTTCGGTCCAAATTTCAGTTTCTCGACTCGCCTCCTTTTATTGGGAAAACTCTAGAAATCCCAATACAGTTGGCTACAGTAGGAGCAACTAGAATCAGGATTCTAATCGCTTGACACACACAATGCTACAACATACAGATGGCGGTCAAGGGTCTTAAATTTAAACTGAATATACTCCAAGGAGTGTACTTAGCATGTGTAGAATTTTATTACAATTAGCGGTTTTGATTTTGAGAAATCCGAGAATAAAAACTCCGCATTGACAGGCGATGGTAATAGGTTTCAGCGGCCACGCTCGAAAGGCTGCAAAATCCAAACGAGGCTAGTTGGGAATCTGAAATTTGGACCCTACATAGTTCAGGGGGTATACTAAATGTGGGCCAAATTTGGTTAAAATCTATGGTTTGAAATTACGATTTTGTTTCTAAAACAGATTCAGAAATTATAATATGTTGATTATATTCGGAGAAGAAGAGGAATGGTCCAATATCAAGCAATTAGAAATAGAATTGTAATTGTAATTGTAATTGTAATTGTCACTTGTAATACAACGATTGGTCATGGGATTATCGATAATCTCACGAATTCTATACATTTTTCACTACTATTGCTTGGTGCCTTCGGCACCAACAATTTTAGTAAGAATATTGTATTGAATGAGTCGAGATTGTCTATAATCCCATGACCAAGAGTTGTATTCCATTCGATAACACAACTCATCGATTACCAGCCAATCCAGAGCCAAAATTTTCTTCTAAACAGCCAATTACAAGCTGAGTTTTAGTGATTATCAGGATACGATTACTGATAATCACAAATATTCACGATTTCATGTGATTATCAAAAATCACAAAAATCGTGCTCATCGCGCGATGAATCACACTAGTGAGTATATTCTTGTGCGGTAAACCGTCAAGACCAACACAATCCATATCGGGCAATGTACGGGTGTCTAATATGAATGTTTGAATAACTACTTAAATATTTGAAACTTTAATCTATAATAAAACACCATTTCTAATTTTAAAATTTCGTTTTAAATCAAAACAATAATAAATATAATAAAAAATTTCATTATTTCATTAAATTTCATAATCACTTCATTTCATTTTGTTTTATTTTGTTTTATTTTGATTTGTTTCATTTTGTTTTATTTTGATTTGTTTCATTTTGTTTCATTTCATATTGTTGGATATCGTTTCGATTCGTATTGTTGAATTTTTTTTTAAATTCAATTTTAATTTAATGTTAAATTAATAATAAAGAATTAAGGCGCTTTGGCATGAGAAAATTCTGGCTTCCGACTGGTTGTTAATCTTGATTCGTTATGTTATCGCTAAAATTCAATGATTTTACTCTTTAAATTCAAAGTTTGTACTGACTAATTACAAAATAAATTCAGAAATTTAATTTCAATTATATTTATTTAATTCCAAACTCTTACATTTTTATTTTGGATTGCAAATGAGTTAACAGGCTTTTTCGTGTTTGAGGGTCAAGCCCAATACATCTTGGTGGAATTGGATGTACATCTCTGCGCACAAAGCGCACAAATTATCGTAGGTTTTGCCGTCATTTCCACAAACTGGTTTGTAAATTTTTGGACAAGCTTC
>JAQFZU010000243.1:0-35783 GCA_034696185.1 Henia vesuviana | reverse complement strand
GAATGTAAGTTCTCGTTGATTCCACAATCAATTCATTTTTATTTTCAACCGGCGTTAATAAAACGCCCGAATCATCGTCAACCGATTCGGAGATTTCGTCGCCAATGACATCATCACCATCTGCAGCTAAAGATAATCATATCAATCAAATGCAATTTTAACAATCTACGATTTATTACGGTCGATGGTGAGATTCAAAGGGGTCGAATGACTTTTGGGCTTCTCTTCAACTAAGGGTAAATCTTCAATTTTCTCAATATCACTACTGCTGCACGAATCATTGCCACTTTCGACCGAATCCAACGAGCTGCATAAAAACGACTCGTTAAATCGTATAAGCCTTTTATTTATGATTTGCACTTACTCATCGAAATTTATTTGTGCATTACTTTCGTTTTCCTCGTTGTTTATCTCGTTTTGGCCAATGATCTCGACTTCATCCTTTGTTCACAAAAATAGAAAATTTTCTTAAAGGTTTGGTTTAAGTGACGATGCAGATGTCGTAAACAAATGTACCTGGAATAGGCCATCCGATGTAACCCAAGTCCAATCATTGCAATCCGAATTACTGGATTCTGACGACATTGTGTTTTTTTCATACAGATTTTACTGAAAACGCAATCCTTTAGGCTTACGTAATATTGGTAAACAAATCGTGCGAGATCTTACAGTTGATGCTAGTTGATATCTTCCATGAAAATTACATCGTTTGCGATCGCGCAACGAGTTTGATTTTAACATGACAAAGTCACAAAGTCCGAGCCCATTTCGATACGTTTTTGTGTTATTACTGTCAGTTCTTTGCTTACTCACCACACCTGGAACTAATGTTTAAATATAACGCAATTTAGTTTACTTTACGAATGTGTCGTGACTCATATTAAGGAAAAACGATATAAAATTGCGTCATTCGCAAACCGATCGATCTACATATGGCAAGACTTTTACAACCGGTCGAGCTTTCCAGATGGTTGATCAAATTTGAAAATTCACCGCCAGTTGGAGCCAAACCAAACATTTTCAACCGCTCGCAGCCGTTAAAGCGAACAAGAGCAGACTAATGTTTTGTTGTCATGTCTCGAGATGAAATAATAGAAATTTACAATTATATCAACGACCTGCCGAAGTCCAGCAACAAATAAGTAATTAACAAGTGAGTTTCGAAATGATTAAACACAAATTTCTAAATATAAAAACAGTTTGTTCGAATTTCTGCTCTAATTGCCCACTTGCTGTGTGTTAACAACTCCAAAACAATCAATTAGTTATCAATTAACGTTTTCAAAACTTGTTTATCTAATCTTTCAATTGCTTCACTCAAAGTAATGAAATGAATTTTAAATATTTAAACTGAATTAATTTTTTAAGCAATTAAGTTTCCGGCCCAGTTGAGGAAAGAGGAAACGGATAAAAGTTTTGAGTAATATATTTAATAGGAAAAAATGTGATATAAACAATCGCGCCCTTTATATTTACATTTTATCTTTTTTTTGTACTCATAAATGCACAAGACGTATCAAATTGATTTTCTTTAAAAAAAAAATAAAAAAAACACTAAAATAATTTTATTTTTCTCAGTGGCCGAGACGGGATTCAAAGCTCGAGATATTGGACTTCGAGCGCAGAAAAAACTTTTAAGCCGAATGTCGAACAAAAGTATGGCAAAAGTCTTCATAGACGACACCACAGGTAATTTATTGGATACACTTCATCGAGTAGTGAAACTACGAAGTCATAGTAAAAAAGAAGCTGAAAAAGTGATCAAAAACATGATCAAAATCGTAGTGAAAATAGGATTTCTCTACAGGAACGATCAATTCAACAAAGATGAGCTTATTTTGGTCGAAAGATTCAAGAGAAAATTTCATTCGACTGCAATGACCATTGTGAGTTTCTACGAAGTCGATTATTCGTACGATAAAATATTCCTAACGCAGTCGCTGGACGAATGTCGTTTAATGCTCGTGCAGTTGGTCAAACCACATTTAACGGACAAATCAGTGAATCGAATCGATCACGTTTTTCGATTTTTCTCAGATAACGAATTACTCGAAAAACTATTCAGAAAGGATGGCGAATATCGCGATTTGATGTCCAACATCATAACAGATATGCACAAACTCATGGACGACGGTGGATTATGAATAAATCCCATTTTTTAAAAAAAATCACAACAAATTAAACACCAAAGTTTTTTTTATTAAAATAATTCTATATACTACACAGCATTTGTACTTATATATATTACGAATTAAAATATTAAATTGAATTTATACAATTTAATTAAATATTTTATTTATTGTAAAATAATTTGGATCTAGCAATAGCTACAGGTAAGACAAGGAGTAAAATGAATATTTTAAACGTTGATTTTGTTGTTTTCTGTGATTTCAGGTTGAATGCTGAGCAAAGGAAAATAGGAAATTAAAGTTTTAAGCCTGGAAAATAAATAATGAGTTAGGTATGACATAACGTTGGAAAATGAAGTAATTCGATAAGAAATAATGTGTACATAATTGAGAAGTTTTATCCCGAGGTTTGCACTGGGGCTTTTGGCAGACTTTGAGTTGTTGCTTTTTGCCGTGTTTGCAAATAGTAATTAAACGAAAGAAACATATTTTTCTATTTTTATTATGTTTCTGTGTAAAGTCTGGAATGTTGAAGATTTTTTTTTCTACAAATGCAAAGCAATTTAGTCAATTTTTAAAACGTTTAATATGGAAGATATTAAAGTAGTAAAGCAATTTTCTCTAAATGAAATGTGGTACAATTACAAATTTTAGTGGGAAACTACATCGAGCATGAAACTTTAAAATTTGAAGAAAATTGGAAAAGCAATTGCAATAAAATGATAAAATAAAAATAAAAAAAAAACTTCAAGGCTTTGATGAATTATTTAATATAAAAGTGAAAATTTATTCTAGTGTAGTACATAAAAAATAGAATTAAATTGGTTTGATCAAAAAATAGATTACGAATTTTGATATAATTTAATTTCTCTGAATAATTTTCTGATAGACCCAAGCAAACAACAGAGTCGCTAACCTGGCGCCATCTTCCACCAAAATAAAAATTCTCGTCTCACCCATAATTTGTACATCGACATTTGTAGAAGAATTCGTCAATTGTAAAAGGTAATTGAAAATGATTTTCGAGCTTAATAACCTCGTAATTTAGATGTAAAGGCGACGAACTTTAACACGAATTTAATACACAATTGATAAGGAATGTAACCTTGATGAAATATCGGTTCATTGAACACAATTTAAAACGATCAAGTCGTTAATCAATTTAGTAGCATTTAAAGTTTTATTTGCCATTCCTTTTCAGACACAAACATGAAGAGACATAAAAATAAAGTAGAATGCATTTGGATGGTCTTTCGCTGCATAAAACATTTGGCTTGAATCAGAAATGGTATAATTCATAAAGTTATGTTTATTAAGTTGACATAAAATGTTTATTTTAAATTCTTATTGAAGGTACATACAATACGATCTGGCAAAAGAGCATTAAAAATCCCCAATGAACAGGAGAAAAAAAATGCAGGTATAATGAAATAAGTTTTTAAATATTTAAAGACCCCCATCTTTAATAGCGATCATTTATAACGCCCGAGACTGTTAAATTTAACTGACATTTAATTAAAAATTTAAAACTCGGTTTTAAGAGAAGAAACGTCGCACCAAAACCAGTTTTACTATTTAACCAAAGCTTAAACTCAATTATTTACATGTAATAATCAATCAAAATATTTAAATAAATTTTCGAGCGCTTTTAAATTAATAGGAGGTTGTTAACCTTCGATTTAACTATCGATCGCGAATCGGGTTTTGAATCTCTTTTAGGAAAAAATAATACGTTGCACGGTTTCGACATTATTATTATTATTTTTTTTCTAGTTTTCTTTCATCCTTTTTGTTCTTGGTGTGTTTCAGTTTTCTGCTCGGATGCTCCGTAATCAGAAAGGTCTTTTCCTGCTCTCTTAACTCGGTCTTTTCTTTTCTCGTTGCCTCGTAAAAGAAAAGAAAATATAAGGGAATTGCTGAGACGAGCACAAGTGAAACAACCAAGTGTAAGTGGTCTTCTTTTTCCAAGAAAATTCCCCATTTAGATTTAATTTTGCAAATAAGTTAGACTCACTATCAAATTGGATTATTTCAATGGCCATAATAAAAATAAAATGGTTCATAATTTGGTGATTCACTTCTTCCCCTTATTTTATTACGTAATAAATATAAATGAAAATGGACCACTCAAATATTGATTTTTTAAAAAAAAAATTATTTTATATTTTCAGGAAAATATCCAAATATTCCAAGGACAATTGGCAAGTTTTATTTTTCTAATTAGTTTGATGTAAACCTTAACGCAGGAATCAATTAAGACTTAATGACATCATTAAATCTAAGAGTTAACGGAAAAAATTAATACGGGCGCTTTCGAATAGGCGGGAAACAAGTCGCATAATTTGAGGTAAATTTAAGAATTAATTATTCTTTTGAGTAAAATTTTTTTTTGAAAGTGTGGAAAAATATTCCTCATTTGGCTGACCTTAATGTCTTTTTAATTATGTCGACAACGAAAAGCTTTTTCTTGTTTCTCAGCCTCGCTTAATCCGTTCATACGATCCCATAAGCATTTCTTTTATTTTAGGGGTTCGAATTTTTTAAAGAATGTGTATAATAAATAAATAAATTTCTTATTTCTTAGTATAACACCCAAGGTTTTACGAATTCAAACTGTACCTCGCACTTTCATATTTCTTGAGCAATTCAATTTCTTCCCACAAAATTCAATTGCAAATTGTATTTGATGATGGCCATTTTTAGTTGAAAACCAAAGGAAATTGGAAATATTCTAGAAAAAAAAAATTATTTGTAAATATAATAATAGATTTATAGTCAGATTGAATTTCAAATGTTACAATGTTGGGCATTACAAATAAGGCAGTTATTCTTCGTGTAATGCATTACATTATTAATTAAAAGTAAAATTAAAAATAATAAAATTTATGGTTTTATGTAAATTAATTAAACAAATGCAATAACTAATATAAAAGTGCTAATCTCACTACAGGCAACCCTCTTCTTGTCACGTTAAAAGTCTGTATCGATATATTAATAAGATTTCCCTGTACAATAATTCGACATAATAAAAAGAAATGAAGTCAATTTGAACTATTTTTCTTATTTATATCATCATTAGGTATTCACAAAAGCCATGTTGTTAATTAAAAAAAAAATTATTTCAAATGAAATTATTAAGATAATTAATGAAATTCTAGAGGACAAGAAATTAAATTAAGTTTAAAGCATGACAGCACTTTAAAAAGCAATGCAGAAATGCATAAATTAGTGTATTACACGGTCACATTTCGAGATAGTAAATGCTCGGGAGAATGAAAATGATTCAGTTAAAATGTAAATGTTTTAAAACGAGCATTTCAACTCAACATTTTTGAAAAGAAAAAAAAAATACATTTTTAAACATGCATAAATTACAAACTTGTACACCTAAAGTTGTTTTTCCATTTCCAAATTTTGCTTTATGTACTTGAGGGCTAAAACTCGCAATTGCATTGTTCGTAATAAAAAGGCACTAATTTCGCCGCAAAACCGACTTCGTGGTAAGTGAATAAATGTAAAATATGCAAAAACAAATATTTAAAAACCAAAAACCGAGTGTTAAAATTTTTTTTTTTTGTGGTTTAAGATTTTATGTTGTAAAATATATAAAAGCGGTGATTCGAGAGTTAATGTGGCTTTTAATGCTGGATTAGACTCGACGCTTTTATTAATACTCAAACGCTCGTCTCAATTTGAAAGTTTTTTTTTTTTTCTCAAAACTTTTCCAATAAGTTTTGTTCGTATAATTTGTATGCACATGGTGCGAATGAAAACATTTGACTATATATACGTGATGTTGTGATTTGCTGCCATCTTCTTCCTGTTTTGCCACTGCGGGTAGAGCCTCGAGTCACTTTTGCGCTCGCGTCCTTACAATGCACACACTTGGCTGCGCTGTGGCGCAAGTCTCCGCTCATCATCGCTTCCCGTTACTCCTCTTCTGATGCATTTTTGATGTTGCTTTCTCTCCAAGCACCGAGTTAAGATTTCCCAAACTCCCTCTTCTCCATCATAATGAATTTGGAGTGTGGATTAGGCTTATGTTATGCAAATACCGACTCTCATATCCAGCCATTTGTGCCCTGCCTAAGCAATCATTTCTAACTTAACTTTTCTTTTTCCTTTCAGCCTAAAAATCACGTGTGAATGTAATTAATGAATTTTGCGAATGGGTTTTTATATTAAAATTTTTTTATTTATTTTTAGCTTGTTGGGTTTGCTTATTTACTTTTTATGCATAAGTTCCTACTTATTCGTTATTGTTTTTTTTTTTTTTAGTGGTTACAGCTGGTGCCTGCAAAACCGTGTGTGGATTGATAGAATTTTGTGATGCTAGAAATATCTCTTCTCTTTCAACCCCCAGTGTCAAATGTTGCTTCGATATTTTTTTTTTTTTAAAACTTTGATCCGTGAAAATCAATCTTTTCATATTTTTCTCAACACTTTATATACCTTAACATTATTTTTTTATTTACTCGTAAATAAATCGATGAAAATATATAAAATGCATTTTTGATCATTTTTTTAAAGCATTGATTTATAAAGTAAATGCAATTTTTACCTTTTTATTTGATAGCTTTTGAAGCTCGTTCATCATACTCAAATTTAGCGAGTAAATTATTCATTGCACACTATAGGCCTTAATCAATTTCCATAAAATATGTCAACATTTTTTGCTGAATAATAATAACAATAATAAAAATGATCTTAAATTCAGTCGTGGGTTTTTTTTAGTGAAAAAAAAAAATTAATTTTTTCTCGATTTTTGAATTGAATAATCGATTAAATTTTTGAACGGTTCAGTTGCGCCTATTCTTAATCCCCCACCTACTTTTCCCCCATTTTATAAAGAAAATAAAAAAATCTTTTTAAGGCTTTTAAACTACTCGCATTTTGTTTTTACGAATTGCGAACAGAAATGCTTCGTATATTCAATGTATTTTTTATTTTAAAAAATATTTTTTTATTTCCAAAGTGAAAAATAAAAGGGAAATTTATACTCTTTTGCCATTTGCTGCCTTGTAACGAGAAATCCCGTGGGTTTTTCAGCAGAACTTGCGGATTGATGGGTCCCCTATCGTGAATGAGGTTTACATGAAAATACGTTTTACTTGTAAAAAACAAAAAAAAATAACAAAATAAAAAAAAAAATTGTGAATAAAAATTCATTTCAACTTTAAAAGGAGAATGTAAATGAATATCTTTTTTTAACGACACTTGAATTAATAAGGGGATTAAAAAGGCTCAGCGTAGTTAAGCTGATTAATAAAAGAAATATTTGATGCGGAATCGAGTTTCGAGTCGTGTAATTTGCCTCGTTTCATTCCAAGCCCCCAAATCGATCGTGATGGGACTAAAAGGGTTAGTCGAGTTGGTTTTAGACTGTCAGCCTTAACTTATATCTATACTATTTTTATGTTTCTTTTGTTGTCAAGATACAGACCGTAGATCACCCGAAAGAAAAGAAAGATTCTGTCCCGTTGAGTCGCTCCTCTTTTTAGTGGACCTCGAGTCTTACTGACGACCATCATTCATTCAGTCATTCAAGTCGAAGTAAAAAAATAAATAAATAAATAAAATATTTTAAAAAAAAATTATATAAAAGTTAGATAATGGAATTCAAACTCGGTTTGAATGGTTTACAATATCGACGAGTTTTGAAAGTGTTGAAAGGGTTGAGTTGTCAATAAGTTTTGAGCAATGCAGGCGGCAGACAAGCTGACGAATGGGCGAGCCATTGTGTGCTGGGGATGAGTCATTGGGTGTTGGTTCACTCAGTTCTGACCTCAACACACACACACTCAAGCGTTTGCCTTGTCAATTTTAGTTAGCCCTCGCTATTGGCAAATGGCTTAATGTACGGTATACAATCACCACATTCTCGTGTCGACGTAAATCGGCTTTGAAAAAAATTTTTTTATTTGAATTTTATAATTTTTTAAAAAAAATCCTTTTTAAGTGCAAATGCGAGTTAATTGAGAATAAAAGCATCGACCGTGTTGTGACGAGTTTTCAACACAAACATCGACTTTTGCTCTCGCACCGATGTATAATACCCCTTTAACTCTCTAATGTTTGTTTATGTTTCCAAGAATAACGTTTAATAAAACATTTTATTCTGCAAAGGTTTTACGTTTGGTGTGTATAAAAGTGATGGACGTATATAAAATTCCATTTTTCTTCGCTTTTAACGTGCATTATTAAAGGAATTTGCATCGAAGCAGATTTGGTTATATTCTCATCGTTCGACATGTTATTTTGTGTGCCACATTTTTTGACATTCCGCCACCGACTATTATAAGCGAATATTAAATTGGTGCGGATTTTGGCGCCGCCTGATGTCAGTTAAAGCGAGAAGTCTAATATGTTGGCTGCGTCACCTCCCTTCACCCACGGCATACCGTGCCCACACCCCCATTCCACAGCCTCCCTTACCCTTCGGATGGGTTTGGCTGTAATATGAGTCGAGGAGTGAGAGAAAGTAGGGTGTGGAAATTGCTTTATTGGTCGTAGTGCCAATGCCAATATGGAAGATTTTATGGATTCTGCCCACATAGATGGAGCTCGTTCAGCACCGTTTTCTGGATATGATGAGAATATTTTTCGATTACTTTTAGAATGTGTCCAGATTATCAGAAACGAGAGCCGGATATTGGCCGGCAAAGAGCTCGGCATCCGTTTTGCTCTCGTTCGTTTCCCCTCGCAACCAAAGTCTACATAAACAAGATGAAGCATCTTTTATCATTCTTTCAACACATCCATTTCAATCATTTCTTTTCGCTTTTTTTAAATTAAAATTTTTAAACATTTTATAAAATTAATTTTTCAAAAAATTTAATTTATTTTTAATTAATTGCAAAATTAAAATAAAAATTATTTATAACTTGCCAGAACTTTAATATGTTTTACGGGTATAAATTTGTACCCGAAATCGATACTTTTACCTAAAACTTAGTGTTTGTCGTAGTTAATTCGTTGCATAATTCTTCTTCCCCTGCACACACACACACACAACTTCTTATCTCTTTCTCCCTCTTCCAATGTTTTGTGTGATGTATCCCTATCTACGACAAGCTCGAACAAGCTCGGATAGATAAATAGCGGCTGCCGAAAGAAATTGGTGACAAAGTAGAACAAGATTGGTCAAATATTAGCCACTCACTAACGTTTGCCCGCAATATTATAATAACGAGATACGTATTTTATTACGGTCAATTTCATTATTCCGTAATTACTCCAATGCGTTGGCCGAGAGGGTGCATTGCAGGGAAGTGAGGGCGGCAGGGGTAAATAATTGTGATGGACATTACGCTTTTGCAGTAATACTGGAGGGTTCGTGCCCCTCCTCAAAAGGGGATTTTGGTACAGACGAATGGATGATGATGGGATTGTGAGTCTCTCGTTTTAGCCAATTTTCTGCTCGGGTCGTAACGTCATTTTGCGCAAAGCGAGTAACGTTAACGAACGATACACCGAGGACACGGAGAATAAAAATTTACATTTACAAAATAAAGTTGAAGAAATCGGAAGATAAGGGAAAAGTGTATATTTAGCCAAGATTAATTAGCGTAAGAATAATAGCGAGAGGCAAGTTTAAAGTCCTTGTGTTGGGAGCCTTGTTAAGAGGTTAAGCCGATGTTCTGGCCTCGTTTGCCCGATAAGAGAGACTCATCATTAGTCATAGCGAGATAAGGTCTTAATATTCTCAAGGAAAATTTTGGATGGGATCAAAAATGAGTGAAAAGTTGGCATTTCTCTTTATTAATACCCTCACTCGAACCATTTCTGCAGTTTAAACGATAAGAAAGTGCGATTACCAACTGATGAGCGGCTCATCGCTTCTAAAACTTGTCTAATCCGCATCGAGTGCAAAGACGATGCGGTTGGAGATAAGAGACGGTCAACGAGTGAAGTGGCGGTCGAAATACCGACCGCAGAATCCTTCTCTCGACACTCGCCAATACGAGGATGGACGAAGTGAGTGAGAGTTGGTCAAAAATTGTCGGAATTAATCGCAGAACCCGAGGGGTATTTGCCCACCTAATAAATTGGCTTCTTGTTCGTGATCTCGTAGGACGAGCAAAGCCGTGTTTGCGGCTACCGACTGCGCTCTATTCAACTATTTAATTTATGCAAATTGTGGCAATGTAGGAAACCCATTTCTGTAACTGATTTTTTTTAACTTTCCTTTCTCTCTCTTTTCCGAATTATATTTCGCTTTTATGGCAGTCATAGAAAGCAAATTGTATTTTCGCCTTACGAGATTTTTTTTTTCTTCTTACGAGAATGACGCGTCATTCCTTCCAATCATTATCATTTTAGGTCATTTATTCGAGGACTCGTGAATTATTTATAGGGAAAACAATGGAATTTAATCAGTAGAGTATTAATAAATGCGTGGGTGTCGGTACTAATACCAAACGAAGTTAGGTCTAACTTTATTAAACTCGACCAAATAAATTAAGTTAAGCAAAACATTTACGAAAATACAACAAAACCGATTAAAAAAACATTTTAAGAATACTAAAAAGTTTAAAAAAAATGTGAAATGCATATTTTTGATTGAAATTCGAATCTAGTCATGTCCAGGGGCTTCGAAGGGTTCGTCTAATCTGAGACCACAGCAGAGACCAGACGCTGTAGGGTCGTGAGCCAAAGGTGACAAAGCTCTAGCATTTCGCGGTTTTGTTACTCGGGGTCGGAAATTAACTGTCACGCCGTGTTTGCTCCGCCCTCACTGGCTTGTGGGTACCGAACGTTTTCAAACTCTTTCTACCGGAGAAAACTCGACTGCACCACAGTCTGTCAGTCCACATGTTTGGTCTCGTCTCTCATGACACGTCACTTTGTTGTCAGCCCTTTTTTCATACTCTCTCCCTTCGTCTTTCTTCCCTCTTCACGATACCCGCACATCTCATTTTTTTTCTTCTCTTTTTCATGGGAAAATAATTTCAGCTGCAAAGATGCACACGCTTTATTGACAATTGGCTCGAATCGTGAATTCAAATAGGCCTAATGTTCCTTTGTTTGCTCTCACGAGTATCTCTTACGAGGAATGTTCGATTCCCAATCGAATGGAAATTTTTTTTTTTTTTAGATGTGACAATAGTAACGTTTTAATGAGTAAACTCTTGGCATTTCTTTATGTACATTTTTTTTTCGTTTAGAGGTTCGAGGAAATTGGAATTTTTTTTTTTTATATTTTTTTATAAAGAAACCACTAAATGATTACTCATTCTGTCTCATTTGCTTTGTGAAAAGTGTTTTCCTACTATTTTTATAAGCTTTAAATTATAATGTGCGTGCATTGATATTAAATAAGAATTTTTTTAATATGCAAAAAATTTAAACAAAATTACAAGTGAGAATTTAGTGTCGAGTTAATAGTTTTGTAGGTGCATTAATAATTATGATCTGTTTTCAAAGTAGAGTTCGCTTGTGTTTTATCTGGCACGGACCAGACCTTGTGTTCACTTATTTGACAGTTCATTTATCAAATGTGCAAGGGACTGTGTCCACCAGTCCATTTCTACTTCTGTTGCGCCTCTTTTTATTTTTTTTATTTTTTTTTGCTTTTCTTCGAAAGGTATAAAAAAAATTTTAAAAGTAAAAAAAAAAAAAAAAAAATTGTCACTTTTTGCAGTCGCCTCATTAGAATTGATGGTCCCATCTGGTGTCTCTAATTTTTTTTTTATTTTTAAGTAGAAGAGTTGAAGAGCGTTTTTAAGGGACCCTCTAGGCCTAATCTTCCAATTACATAGTTTTTCCAGGTCTGATTCGGCTTTCTAAATTGCATTTGGTGGCTTAACAGTTTGTGCCAACGAGGTGAAGTGAGACAAGCCGAGGGAGTGGGAGACGACATCTTAATGGTGGCGGCCTCACCCGGGGTTGTTTAATAGACCACCACCTACCGACCGACCTCGACTTAAATGTCCGCAAAAAACAATTTATTCGATACTTTGGTTGCGACTCGGGGCCCCCCTATAGACACCGGTTTAATCAAACTTTCCCCCGTCTAAAACTTTCGCTCTCGCAATACTGTAATGATAATACCAATAATCGAATCAAATATCAAAACGAAATGAAAAAAAAATATAATTAATTTAAAAACCACTCACACCGAGCTATACTAGCTCTAGATGACGTCACATAACACTTGAGCATAATGACTAAACCGTAGCAATTATAAAATAGAAAATTTGTTATTTTAACTTCACCAAAATATGAAAGAAGAGAGAAATACATGGGAAAAGAGAAAGCATTTTCTTTTATGTATACATGGAAGGCGCTCACTGCATTACAAACAGGTGGAAAAAATTCTTGACTAAAGATCAATGTCGCAGTGTGCATTTTTTCACTTAAGGAATGTTATACACTCGCAACAAAGTGCTCGTCAAATTCACTGTGGAGTTTCCCTTCAAATCCCATATTTAAAGGGGAGGGAGTTGGTTGGGGGGGAGGGGGGGGAGGGGAAAGAGAAAAAATACAAGAGCAAATTTATCGACTTTTAACTCACTATAAAAATCATTAGAAATTTTTTTTTTCAAAAATCCTCGCGTGTTAAGTTAAAATGAGTCATTAGACGAGTGTCTTTGGTATAAGTCGTCGCAATGTTTAAAAGGGAACGTTTGGTCGTTTTTCGAGCCGCGGTTATTTCGGTATTTCCCCATACGCGACTAACTGCCTCGTTAAGCGCCGATATTTTAAACACCTAATTTGTAAGCGCTCACAAACCGGCTTAGGATGGGATACGATGGCGGAAGATCTCGCACTCCCACGAGATTTTTCCCTCTTTTCCAAATTAATCCATAAGTTTGAACTTAATAGCACCGTTGGGGGATCAAAAGACGCAACATCGAAAAACTTTTAACAACACTATCGATTACATTTGATTTCTTAATTTTTTTTTTTTAAAATTAAAAATTAAACACAAAAAAATAAATAAAAAGCTTATAACTCAACCCAGATTTTTCCATCTTCAATTTCCAGTTGGTTGATCGCTGAATCTGGTTTCTGGTGCGGTACAGTTACGCCGTTGTTGAGCGCGCGATGCATTTTGGACGAATTCGTCTCATTTGAGCGAGAATCGATCGATCGAAAAATACGAGTAACAGTCATTTTGATAGTATATATATATATACTGCGAGTGTGAAAAAGGTGCACCATCCCTTAGGATCACAGACCTAAGATTTGGAGCAGTTTTTATTTAATTTCCCGTCTCACGTAGACCTTGTGCTGAGTGACATTTGCCTGTGGGTCAGTCGAGGCCAATTGAAGTCATGTCACAATTCGCCACTCCCCCGCCAGCTGTGGATTGAGTTGCAGTGAAATGAAAAGAAAATTCTCTCGTAACTTGTTTTTGATTAGAAAAAAAATTTTTTTTTTGTTTTATTTTATTTATTAATTTTTATTAAAATTTTATAAATTTTTAAAAAACAAAAGATGGCACGCGCATTTATTATTTGCATGCAAATTACTCTCGTTTTTATCATCGAATCGTGACAATTTTTCTCTTCCTTTCCTTTCATCTTTTTCCATTCTATTCGCGATGCCTTTTTTTTAAATAATTATTTCTGTAAGGATATAAATTGAAGTCGTTATTAAAGTAGTAGAAGATAAGGAAAATGGGGCAAATTTATACCACACACGACCCAACAAAATATCGGATAAAAAGTGTAAAATTATGACGCGTGTCTTCGTCATTTTTATTCTTTTTTTTTTTCTTTCTATTTTTCTTTTGTTGTTTTAGTGCGTGAATAAATTTACATGTTGAGAATAGTCGAGCCACGCGATTCGAGGGGAAACCGGACTCACTCGCACTCGATCGTATTTAATTTGAATAATGGTTTTAATTAATGAACACTGATTGCTGTGGGATGGCGCTTGAAAACAACATCACTACCATTTTCCAATTCCTTCAACAACACTACGTAATCAATTTTTTTTTTTTAAATAATTTAATCATAAATTTCCATTTTGGCATCGGGTAAAATTAATCAAATTTATCGATCCATTTTTATAAATTATCACCATCGAATCGATCGAAAATATCGAATGAAAGATTGTTAGCAAAGTAAAAAAAAAAGTGAGTTGTGGACGTCCATTTTGTTGGGTTGGGCCGAATATCCCTCGAGGTCGAAGGTCATTTGCTCGTAGGAAGGCGGTGTCCATCGATTTCTGTGGCTCGCTTTTGCTTCTAATCTGTTATACGTGTGGATGATGTCATCCACGGCTCAAAGAAATCTCTTTTTACTCAACTTAGTGCCGCTTCTTATACGCTTTGTCGATGGTAAAGGGTTAAATAATGAAGTTTGGTATTATTTAGTTGAAGAGTGTTTTACATTGTGATTGATGCTGGGTCTCGTTAATATTCACGACATGACGAGGTCGGATCGGTGCCATAGTCCACTCGACTGGATTTGATGGGATTGCGATGAATGCGCTCGGACCCGATTAACGACCTAATATGTCCATGCTTCGCTCGCACTTGGGCACTGACCCCTAATGCAAATTGACAACCTTTTACTACCATCTTTTTTATTATTTTCCTACCTTTAATTAAAAGTTGTTGCTAAAAGATTGATTTAAAAAATTTAATTTTAATTAGTTTTTATATTTTTGTTATAAATAAATAAATTTCGGTGGGGATGGATTTATGGGTGCGAGAGGCCACAATTCATATCTCGCAAAACTCCAATCAAATCCGTATAGAAAATCGTTAAGGAATGTGATTTATTATTATTACTTTAAAAAATAAATAACTTTTCGTTCATAAAAATTTTTTTTTTTTTTGAAAATTAATTATAAAATTTTTCTAATATTTTTAAAGGAAGTATTCGGTGACTCACGTCTGGTAAAACGGTTCTTGTCAAACTGACTTCCTCTGGTCGATGCTCCGTGTCTGGTGGTGAATGTTAGGCGGCAGCTCTATCGGTGCTCGCATCAGAATCAAATGGAGAAATCGCATTGACTCGGGGGCCCCGGCTAACGATCCACTCTGTACCTGCAACACCTGCAGCTGCTCGGTCTATGGATATTTGAGTGAAACATCTACAGCCAACCCCCAACTTGCTCTTTCACCTTATATACCTTAGAACAATCTCGTAGACCACTCCATTTCAACGCACTCCATCCAGTCCGTGATCACTCATTAAATACGAGGTAAACGACTTTTTATATTTTTAAAAAAAATATTTTATTTTTTATTTATTACTCTTTGAAGCTCTTTAATTTTTAATTAATTCGAGGCATTTTTTTAGTTAAAAGGAAATGCAGTGATACGAGTAACATTTTGCGCTGAAGGAATTGATTTTCCATAAAAAGGCTGATCCCAAAGCGACTAAGTTAAACCGATATTGGCCCTTCTTGTCCTCCCTCGCTTCTTCTTTTTCTTTTCCACACCCCGTTTAGTCTTGGTTAAGAGATTTGATGCGTCCACTTTACACGAACGACATTTTTTTTTTATTTCGTGTAAATATTGATTGGGTCTGTGGAAAAGTACACACAATTTCACCGCCTTTTTTGTGATTTTTGCTTGATTGTTTAGATTTTTTTTTCTTTCCAATAAGTGTAGGAAAATGTTTTATTAATAGGACACAATAGGATAAGTGTCGGTTTTTATTCCTTTTGACATTTCCCGTTTTGTTTTGTTTGGATTTTTTAAAAAATTTTATTTAAAAAATCTAAATTTCTTAAGTGAAGGAGTAATTAAGTGCCGAGTTTCATCGACGGCGCCGATTAAAAAGCTACGCCAACACGAACAAACAACCTTTTATTCAAATTTTCATTTTGTTAGAAAATAAAAAAAAATTTAAAAAATTTTATTTACATTTTCCTTGTTTCGACAACGCGCACAATAAACACGTCTCTTTATTGAAAACGAAAACTTTTTTTAGAGGGGGCAAAAAAGAAAAAAATATAAACATTTTCACGTTTGCTTATAATAGCAAATGACTGTGTGGAAGGCGCAATTGCCATACGCAACATTCGTGTTAGCAACGGTTCGCTATGGGTGGGATTGGAAAAATAAGTAAAAAGCTCCGCCTGAAGGTTCGGCTTGCCTTTGCTGCACGGCTCGGCAGGCGCGTTAAGCGCCGAGTGTTAAAGAGGAAAAACGGGTAAATGTACGGTACGAAAGGTGATTAATATAAATGAAATAGCGCCAGTTTTCGTATCGATCGTGTCGTGTGTCTAATTTTTGGATGGGATATGTGAGAGCAAAGAGTGCGTAGCGTATGAATGAAATGGGTCTTTTCTCTCTCTCGACTCGGCGCAATAAAAAGATGGTGATCATCATCTTTCTCATCTTTAAGAAGTTTGCCTCAAGATGTTGCCAACGAGAAGCAGAGCATTCATTACGAAACACACTTAAACCCACGTGTTGTTACTTTTCTTATCATTTCTTCTCGTCTATGCGATAAAAAGGATTTTTCTCTTTTAATTTTTTTTTCGCGCTCGGGATTTAATAAGGACATGAAAATAGGTTTTGTGAGTGGTTGTGACGTCATTAAAAAAGGGTGGGAAGTGGGGAATGTGTGATTGAGAGATGGCAATAAGTGCGTTGGTCGTCATTTGCATCGTAGGCGAGGTTTCGTGTAAACAAACGATCATCGAGGGTGTTTTGTGCGACCGATAATCCGACGCCGGTTTCTTTCTTCTGATTGGTAGAATTGTAAAGACACGAACGACGATAAGATTCCTTTTTTCTCTTTTTTTTAATGTTACTTCACCCGAGCGAGAGGCAGATGGGTGTCACCAGTATCGATTTTGTCACTCGGACGTTCGTGTCAGTTGCCTTGGATACGCAATTCGTGTTGGAACGACGCACGAAAATCATTCCAATTGTATCGTTTCACTATTTTATTTTAACTTATTTTTCGCTATTTGTTTTTTCTATTTATTTTTACGTATAAAAAATAAAGGGGTCATCGAACCCCCGTCCAGTGAAGCAGGTAACTGAGCATGCGGTTTTTTTCTAAGAGAATATAATCAGAGTCCACTGTAGACGTGATTGGACGGATCAATTCATTAGTTTCGCCATTGCTGCTCGAAGGAAAAGAAAAATAGTGCAAGAGAGTCAGCTATGTACTAATACTTTATCCACGGTCATAACTTATTTTTATTTATTTTCCTTCTTTGTAATCAGCATCTGAAGTCGACGTAACTAAACCAAACCGCAAACAGCAGTTAGAAAAATGAAAAAAAAGTCAAGTTTTTTATGTGAATCATCTTTTATTTATTCTTACAAACCGACCACTAGGGGCAAATGTGTAGGTATGTGTAGTAGTATAGAAGATTGAAAATGCCTTTAGATTTATACCGGTGACCCGAACCCATCGAGGTTGACTGGCCATTGCTTTCCAGTCTGGTGGGACTTGAATTTTTCAGGAAAACCAGTCCCACAATCCCCTCTCATTTCGCTCGCCACACACACCCACATACCCAAAACGAAAACTTTGGACCATTAAGACCGCTACATTTCGACCTTAGCAACGACCTTTGCAATGCGGTGCTTTGCAGTCGCTATCGGAACACGACTCGTTTCATCCATTCAAATTCTATTGCGTTATAAACATTTGGATGTGTAAGACGAGCAAACACGTCTTTCAACCACTCTTTTTACTCTTGCTTTGTTATTTTTTCCCCTTCTTTCGATACGGGTGTTCGGAAAAAGAAAGATGAAGATTGTGAGGTTTGTAGAAGGGGTGAAGGGAGGGCAGCAGCACAAATCCAATTAACGTCAACGAGTGGAAAGGAAGAGCTGCTTAATCGGAGACTCCGCTGACAGGCGTCGGACAGTAACTGCAGCTCAAAACGACCCTTCGGCTGTATGACAAGGACACCTCGTTACTGGACACGACGACGGGTCAATATCTCGGTAAACAGAAACGAATAGACTGCGCACTCGTAATTGACAGTCGTCGCTGTCGAATCCAGACCAAATTTTAAATTTAAATGTAAAAGTGCAAAGGTCGAATAAAATCCACTGCAAACTGGAAAAGAAATTTTTTTTTGAGTGAAAAATATTTGTTACTCGAACAATATCCAAAGGGAGAAGTTTTATCTCGTTTGGAGCAAATCCTCTTCGGTTTGGCGCACCAGGGTCTTATTTGCTACATCAGTCTGATGTATGTAGACAAGCTGGGTCCATATCTGTCTCAGACCGAAGATTCCTATTTATTTATATATATAAATATATATATATATACCGGGCAATTTGACGCGATGTATTGGAAAAGACATCGGTGAGGCGCTCTTATTCCACTCCACTGCGCTCAATCCTTCCCTCACTTATTTTCGACTTAAGCTTTTAATACTCGATACTGCTTTTCCCATGTCGCTTTTTCTCTATTTTCCTATCTTTCAATTTCAAACTTAGACATTGGATTTATCGTTCGTTTTATATTTATTTTTTAATTTTTTTAAAATAAAATATTTTTATATTATAAAAAGGAAAAAGAAAAAAAAATTTAAAGGTAACTAAACTAATAAATATATTTTCAGACCATTGAGCTGATAAGGTGCATTTTTGGTGCTCGGAGGGCCTCTTTTTCTCTCTTTAGATGTGTGCCATCATTTATATTTTGCTGCGCCGCTATCGCCCACTCTTTTCCACTGTGAGCCCCTAAGTCTCTGGCTCTTTCCTTTATGGCCCTCGGTGTAACAGGTCAGCGGTTCTCGCGATGAAAAGTTAGTCGTCGTGAGGGAAGGGGTATTTCGTTCTCTACGCATTACCCGATTCGTGCAGTAATGTGCCCGGGCCACTAAATCTGTCGCCCTGTGTAATGTTCTCGCCCGACCGATGGAATTGTAGTCGTAAAAATGAGTCGCGATAATAAATGTCCATCCGATGAGATCCGACCACAAAAAATCGAATCGACCAGAAATACCCACCGTCATTACCGGCGGTTTTACATCAAACTGCCGTCCTTCTACGACCCACTCCATCTCTTTACGGAACTCGAACATTGAGATCGCTCGCTGATAAGTGCGACGTGATGCCGATTAACATTTTAATCGACTTTTCTCGCCCAAAACTCGCGATAAGAACTGCACGAGGAGAAGAAAAGTGGCGTGACCCGCGGTCAACTTACTTTTTATTACCTAACATTAAAACACAACCAATTAAACAAAATAATACTAAATTCTCCAGAAAAAATTTTTTAAAAATAATATTTAAAAAAATAATTTTTCAAAAATCTTTAAATTCAATCTCAGTTTCCAAGTTTTGAAAGTTTACTACAGAAATCCCCATTTCAATTAGTTCTTGGTACGTAAACTTTGCTCGGTTTGAGTTAAGAAACGGTGTTTTGAGACAACTATAAAGGGAGCAAACGGTCAAATGAAGTCGAGAGTCGCGAGTGGGGTCACTCGGGCCCCAACTGACCTCTCTTTGTGACCACGCACTCGAAAACGCCAAAGGTAACGCAAACTTAAAACGCAGTAGTCGACTTCTACTCGCAACTTAAATGTACGAGACCTTTTCGGGCACACGTTGAACGGTCAACAAGAAGTCGCAAAAAAATCAAATGAGCGACTTTAAAAATGAAAAATTTTAAATGCAAAATAATTTTTTCTTTTCGTTGATACGTTTTCCAAAGTCGAGCACATGACTTTTCACTAGCGTCTTCTTATTTTTTCTTTTTTACTTTACCATAAATTTACATGCAAACTGTTTTTCTTTTCTTTTTCTTTCTGCTTTCTTCTCGTTTTCATTCTTTTGAATTCCAATGTATTTTGAATTTTTTTTCCCGACTCTTTTCCAGCAAATTCAGTTCGCGAAACTATTTTAAATATTCTTTTGTTTCTTTGCCATCGACTCGTGTATACTGAAACAAATAAAGTGAATAATGAAACGAGATGAAATTTCACTTGCAAAATTACCAAATGAATTCTTAATGATATTGTAACGTCATTGTTGACTTTATATAAAATTTAATTTTCCATTTCTAAACTTTTAAATCAATTTCGCAGTTCAATTTGGTTATTGAAAAGAATATTGAATTTAATTCCAAAATCATTAAAAAAAAATAAAAAAAAAATCTGTTTTGCCCTCAGAGAGATAATGGCTTTAATTTCACTAATTTAACCTTGAATTATTGGAAATCAATTCCTGGCCTTAATTAAATAGAAATAAAAGATCACTTTATTCAATTATGTTTACCTGACCCAACTCAGACCTGGGCTAATCTCAACACTCAAAATTACATAAATTCAATTAAATAATATAAGCGCATGCTCATTGCAAATGTAGCAATCTTTTAACGCAAAGTCGTGTAGTATAATATTTTCATCGTGTTTCGTAGTCCCTATCCATTATTAATTTCTCGTATTTGGAAATAGGCCACGGGCCTTTGAGTAATCCGTGAATGATGAAGTCAGATAGTAATGCGCATTGGAATTTATATTTGATTCCTACTTGATTTTTTTTCTTCTTACTTATGAATATCGTTTTAAAGAGGTGTCCGTTCAACTTAACTCGGGTTTCTATTTATATTTTCTTAGCAACGGCAAATGATAAATTGAAATTATTCAAATCGCTTGGCTCAAAGCCAACTGAAGTCGAACTAAAAATAAAAAGAAAATGTTAAAATATTTCGCACACGACTTAAAAAGATTTTTTTCCCATGTACTCATTTTTATTTTTAACTTTTTTAAGACTTTATTTTTTTAAAAAAATTTTGTTCTTTATTGGAGCCGTTGAGAGGGAAAATTTAATTTGGGTTAACAGAAATTTTATATTTTTTTTATTTTTCTTTATTAAAGTGAAGAAACAATTTTTTTTTATTTGAGCAAAGTGTCACTTGCTGAAAAAGTGTAGCTGTCAGGACGTTGAATTTGTTAGAAAATTCTTCGATTGGCGATGTAATTCGGTGCAGTTTGCCAGGTCAAAAACTCCGCCTTATACTGTGGCTTCTCTGCATGGCTTGGCTGCATCGCTGCGCTGCTTCTATCGCAGCTGCAGCGCGACTCGCCTGGCATTTTGATGCAATGATTTTGTTTTCCCCAACGTTTCTCTCGTTTCATTAAAGAAAAACGCAATGGGAATTTAACGACAAATACCTACCATTACATTTATCGCTTATCCCTCGACAAATAAATTCCAAAATCATATATTAAAAAAATACAAAATTAAAAAAATAATAAAACTAAACAAAGCAGTTGACTTTTATGAATTATCACAACAATTTCCTAGAAAAACAAAAAGAAAAATGTTTTTTTAAAAAAAAAAAAAAAAAGACACCAAAATCAATGGTAAATTGCACGCAGCTGGTGCGAGACTAACGCTCGGAGAAATGCTCTGGGAAAGCGGACTGTGCTGCCGCCATCTGGGGAAAGGAGAAGAAAAAAATTGAAATGGGAGGAATTGACTGTTGGAAAATGATATCCTAAAGATAAAAAAAAGAGAGAGAAAGAGATGATCGAGGGTTGAATTGCGAAAAAGGAGGAGACACGATAAAAAAAAAAAAATATGTAATAATGTAGAGGTGTAATCAGGTGATATGAATTTTTATTCGAAAAGATAAAAATAAAATAATAAAGAAAAAGAATAGATCTGATTAGTTTTCATGTTTTTACATGAGTAAAATAAAAAAAAAAAATTTTTTTCCAACTATTTATCTTCTTAATAACACCCCCATTTCGTGTCATTGATACAATAAAAAAGGGCGTTTTCTCTTACAATTTTTTTTTTCCTTTTATTTCTATTTTCTTATTTACATGCAAAATAGTTGAAAGTGTTTTGAATCTATATTTCTTTCTCAGCTTGCACAATTTTCCTTTTGATAAATGGCCTCGAAATTTTCAGGATGGTTCCAACTCACTCAAGGGAATGAAAACGAGACGAAAGAAAACGAAAAAAAAAATTTTTTTTTTTTTTTTGATATTTACAATTCAAAAAAAGATGAAAAGGATTTTTTTTTATTCGTTCTCAATTTTTACATAATTTATTTTTATATATAGATATGAAATTATCGACTTTTTTCGATTTTCCGAATATCACATGCAGCAATAAAAAAAAAAAAAGAAAAAAGAAGCGAACTTTAAAATTTATTTTCCTTAGCCTTTTCCCTTCGCTTCAAATACCGTGATGAATGTTGATGATTTCATATTAAGGAGTCGCATCTGCCTGCACTAGCAGCAACGATATTTTTTCCCTTTCCCATACCTTTTTTATATATTTTCCCTTCTTAGGTGTGTCGTCGAGATACGGGCACAACGACGAGTGCGCAATTTCACTCGGTTTGGGTCGATTTGCTTTGACCAAAGATCGCCATATTTTTCCTTATTTTTTTCCCATTTTATTTTCCACATTTTTTTTTGCTCACTATTGAACATAGTATATTACCTCATTTTTTCCTCTCCTATTTATTTCATTTCTCTTTCGGTTTCTCATCAAAGTCACAACTCGTTGAAGGAGAAAACTTGTGATGGATTAAAAGCAGTTGGAAATAAATTTTTTTATTTATTTTTTTTATTTTCCCTCGTTATATGATTGCATTTTTTTTTCTTTTCTTATCGTATCGCCCTCATCACGACCACCGGCACACGAGTTTTGTGCTGGAACCATCCATAAAACACTGTTGGCGCCCCCATGCGAGGCAAACGCATATCTCGAGGGATCCATCTCGCTATTGGTCCTAATCTGAGCATCGAATAATTAGCTGCCACTGCAAATTATTCTTGCGTGAAAAATGAGCGAGAAACAAAGTCTCTCTTCGCTGACCCGCCCTGGGTCTTTGTATATTCCACACAACTCGTTATAACACCCCTAACTAAAACTCCGAGACCTCATTCGCGCGATCAGGGGCCGTAAAACTTACTTTTATAACTCCCTCGATTCATTAATGATAGTAAATCATCAAAATAACCCGTTAGAAATTTAAAAAAAAATTTTTAAGATTTTTTTCTTTAAAATGTGAAAACCGCGAAATACGGCTCTTGGAACCGTCGCAGCCTTTCTACTTCTTTTAACTTTAAGCACATAAAATAAGTAGAGATTTATTTCCTCGCAGTCCCACGTGTTGTGGGTCATTAGTCTCTCTCTCGAAGAGAATTTTTTTTTATTATATGCAAACGTGTGACATTTTTCAACTTAAGTCGCATCCGCCAATTTCTTCTTTAACAAACAGGAAAAGAATTTCTTTTTTTAGTTGCTCTGGATATTCGCTTGCATCAAGTTTTGATGGTATGTGTGTATATGTCGTTAGGTTGGGTGATGTATTAGACCTTTCACGTACAAAGTGTGTCACAGGCCTGGAGAGGAAATGCGACTCGAGTTTGTTGCTACTCGTTTGTAACATTTTCCATGTTTTTGCTGCTACGCCCATTTCGGCTTAAAAAAAAATTTTTTTTTTTTATTTTTATAAATTTTTCATGAAAAAAATTTTTCCGAGTTAAAGGAAATTTGAAATAAATTTTTTGAATTCTCATGTCGCTGGGATTGGAGTGCGCGCGCAGTAAATCAAGGAACTGTTGTTACAATTCCAAGAGAGTTGAACTTGTGATTGGATAGTGAAGAAAATTGGGTCGATGAGAAGTACAATTTTCCTTTATTATTATTTCTTTAGTAAAAATTTGATATAAAAAGAAAATAAAAGAAAAATGTTTTTTAATGCTCGATTTATGGATATTCATCTTTAATGAGAGTTATGAATATTTCATACAACCACGTTCTATTATTTTTATTTCATTTTATTTTTATTTTTATGCCTCGACATGTGCCTTGCATTTTTAACTTCATCTTTTATTTTTCTTTTTATTTTTTTTAGTGCAACCTGCAATTTTTTGCTTTGCGGTTAACGGGAAAATCGAATTAAAAGGTAAGTAAGTACAACTCGTTTAAAAAATGAAGTAAAAGTTAAGTATCTATAAAAAAAAATTTAATTTAGTTGAGTATAATTAATTAGTAAATTAATTGAGTTGATAAATTAGTGTTAATGCGGTTGAGGTTTTATCAGCATCGAACCACGTGTGACCATTTCTGTCTTCTTCTCGTACGTGATCTTTTGACTGATGTTTTCCATCATCATCATCATCATCATTTTTAATGAATTAATTTTTCATGCAATTTATTTATTCGTCTCGCTGCTTTTAATATATTTTCGTACGGTACGTGCCATTAATCGAGTGCGATGATGATGATGCGTTTGTGCGGCTCGTTAGTGGCTGTGCCAATGATGGACTTGACTTTTAATTAAATTTCCTTTCTACGCACAATGTATACATATCGACAGGGTTGCAACACTTTAAACAAATTTAATACTCGTTTCACTTTTCCGACCATGATTCACGTCCATTTTTGTCGACGCCAGAACCCCGAAACTGGTTTTCCCATAACGGTGCTCGCTAGATTGCATTTGGCTGGTAATGAGAAGGCGAGCGCCGATTGACTCCATCTGCATTCCATTGGTGAAGTGAGCAATGCGCAATAAGCACCTGGTCCAATACGGTTTTCCTCTCAGATTAGCACCTGCCATGTTTGCCTACGCGCTCTTCTGAATAGTAATACCGACAGTCTTATCAAACTCAACAAATTATGCTTTTCTCTTCTTTCCTTGTGTTTGTGTTGTTGTGGGTGTGGTGACTCGTACAGCCCCGATGGACTTTCTTGCAATTGGATCAAAGTAAGAGAGAATTCATTTATACCTGCGTTCACTGCCAATTTACACCTGCGAGGATTAAATGGTCGGTGGCCACTAAGCGACATAAAACGCTCTGGATAATAACGGTCGACAAATATGACAAAAATTCTAATATATAAAATTCTAATTTTACGTATCGAATTTTTCGTAACGAAATTAAAAAATTCAAAAAAAAAATTTTTTTTTGGGGTTATGAGAAATGGATATTTGGGGCGAGTAAATCGAGTGGGACCACGCCTTAATTAGCGAGTGATTTAATGATATCAGTACCAATTTTGAAGGATATTGAAAGCCGTTTGCAGTGTCAACTTTGGCTCAACTCCAATTTCCGTTGGAAATGTAAGAGTTTTGTGCTTTTTCTGCTTTTCGTCGTCCACGTCTCCCTCATTGACCAACCCTGGCGTGATGAGCGTTCCTCCACTTAATTGCGAGGGCCTCGTTTAATTGCTTCGCCCACACTGATAACGACAAGAGGACCCACGAGACGAGCCACGAGACCGACCGTGACTCACGCTGCAAATGGACTGCGGAATTAACCCACACCACCCGTCCCATCCTCCAACTCTCATTCATCCTTTTAGTTCCCAACCCCCCCTTCCCCCATTGGGATTAAGAGAAAAAAAGGGTAAAATTATCAAAATTAATTTTATTTTTAAATTTTATTTAATTATTATTTATATCGATTTTAGTTGGGGTTGGACGTTTGTGTATTTTGGTGGTGCACTCGCAACTTGTTCATTCTCTTCACGAGTGTGTCGTTGTGAATAATGCAAGTGGTGCATTTCTTTCCATCTTCATCCAGTTGGCGCGTCTTGATCAGGTAGATCTCATTTCGATTAGAAAAGAAAAGTTACTCTTTCTTATCGCTTATTATCGTCATTATTATTATATCCGATGATGAATAAAGTAAGAAAAATGGGGAAAAGTAAAATTCCACTTCCGGTATCAATTTTCCAGCCGAATTTCGGATCGATCGAGTCTTAACTGTCACTTGACACTACTCACTTAATCCCGTTAATAATATTTAGAAAAATGATAAAAAGGCAGCCATTAGCGCGTGTAATTTTGGTCCGACCGAACCATAATTAAATCGATCGAGCGGAAATTGAAAGGATGAATATCTCGTCCGCTGTCACTTCCTTTAACCATTAAACCCTTGTTAAAACGAGTGACGAATGGAGATCGACCTCAACCCGCAAAATGTTAGCATTAACCCTTTTATATACCACAAATCAGCGGGCCCGAATGGCCAACGAGAGCATAAACTTCACCAAACCACCACTGCGTACATCCGGTTCCTTTTGCACTTCCCGTTTCTTCTCGTAGCGTTCGATATTCAAATGAGAAGTGGCTTTTGCAGTGGACGATGACCAGAGTCGATAAGTGAGTGAGTGCGTGTGTTTGGCTTTAGCCACACTCGCAATGTCACCGATAAGACTTTTAGTGATGGACTAGTCTCCGTTGGAGCATTTGTGCCGATAGTGTCAGCCACTGTCCACTGAATTATGGCTTACCCACAACACACAAACTCCAAATGACCGTCGTCACCCATCAAACACACCCCATTTCCCATACTTTTTTTTATTTACATTTAAAAAAAAAAACAAATTCCCATTCCGCATTTTGATTAATGTAAACAATACCATTGAATTTAAAAAAAAAAAAAATTATTTTTAAATTTTTTTTAAAAAATTTTTTTATTTTTTTCCACCATCCATCAACTCGAATGGATTCATGTTCGAATTGGAAAAAATAAAAAAAAAAAAAAGAAAAAAAAAAAGTTGTTTATTTGTAACCGTATAAAAAAAGAGCTACGCTCGGCCAAATCTCATCTTCATCTTTTTCTTATTCTTTTTTCCGTGTCCGGCACTCGAAATCGGATTCGATAACTCGAGAGATAGAAAGGGATGCGGTATTGCCACTAAATCCCAGTACAGTAATGAAAGGGAGTACCAAGTGCGTGCGTCAGGATTTTACCGAAGCGAATTCACCAACAATTTTCAGAGCTCGAAAAGGTGGACGAAAGTGTTATATATTTTCTACTAAAAGAGTTTAGGTGGTTGGCACTCGACTTTTGTTTCGTTTAATTAGCGTCCTTGAGTATTATAAACTGTAGAGAAAGGATGAGGTTAGCACCCCTAATTGCATCTGATGAATAATATGCTAATTTCGGGCTGACATTTCATTGATTCACTCGCTGCCTTGGTCATTAAGGCAAAGTAGTGGAGGGGAGCGCTTGAGCCGAATAGTTGCGCATCGCTGCAAACGGATCGTCTTACACAGTTTGCCATTGCTGGCTCTCCTATCTGCTTCACTCGTTGCTTCAATTACATATTTACATATTATCAACCTCGAGATTAAATATAATTGATTAATTTTTTTTAAAACCCCAAATCACAAAAGTGCACTATCAGATGTACAATACATATCATTGCACATGCGCAGTTGATAATTTAAAAAAAAAATTAATTATTAGTTACGATTTGACGGACGAAAAAATTAAATAATCGAAAATATGGATTTTATGCGCATGCGTCGAGTATTGTATGTCAACAGGGAACTATGTACTATTAAATAGGGGGTATCCGAGAGAATTGTGATAAATCGATAAAGTAACGATTTTTTGTCGAAAGTTTAGAAAAAGGAAGCAATTAGTGGTGCATTTTATGTGGGCATTTATTAAATGTTACAATTTTTTAAAAATTTTATTCGATTTATTCGCAATTTTAGTTTACAAATGATAGAATTTGAAAATTAATTTAATTAACCTTGCGGTTGAATTTTGCTTTGTGTTGGAGAACCATTTAATTAGGTAAAACGAGCGAGGCCAATAGTTTTAGTCCAATTCTCACACTCTGTGGTCATCGCAAACCGAACTTATCGATACTGACTGTAACAATTCGGAGCTCGTTAACCCTTTTGCCCCCACATTCGTTTTATCCACCGTGCTCCCTTATTATTTTTATTTTTATTTTAAAAATTTTGTTCAGCTCTAAATTCATATTCAAAAGGTCGACTCGTCTTTATGGGGTCACTTGACAAACTTCTCGAGTCTCGCTGTTTGTGCTTTCGCGATTTGTGCTTTCGCGGTCCACTTTCCGAGCCTTTCCTGACCCCTTTTGGTCTTCCTCGATTTCTCTCGTTTTCCATTTTGACCCTTCCGCATTGCAATTTGAACCCGACAACAAATTTCCGATTCGGGAAAAAAAAATAGCGAATTTTTCGCGAAATCGCCATTAAATGACGTCATTGGACGAGTGTGTAATGCGCGAGCGAAAGGGCGCGGTTGGCGAGTCCCTAAATGAGACTCGTATCTTTGCTTGTTGCATCGTTTAAATATGGGTCTCTGGGGTAAACGAAGATGATAAAGGCAACTCACTACCAGATTAATTAGCCGCATTTTCTCTCACTCACTCGTAGTCATTTGGCTAATTTACGACTTCGATTCTTGATAATAATATACATTCGCTCGAGTGGTCGCATTTAAATCTGGACGAAAATGTTTTTACGATGCATTGTGGGAATTGAAAATTGGGTGTAAAACACGTCATGGGGGACCTCTCCGAAGGCTTTTCAATGATTAAAACCTTGCTTTTTCACGATAGAAGGTGACGTGGAGAAATGTGTAGGAATGTTGTGTATTTTGCCGCAAGAAGACGCCACTCTTGCCAAGGTCAATATTAGCACTGGGATGAAGACGATTCGAGTTAATAAAGCTTCGGTTCACATGGGTTCTGACATCTGATTCGGTTAAGGACACCTAATGGCACCGCATCCATCATTTTTTTCGGGATTGGGTAAATTGGGGTCGATGACGTCATTTCCGACGGCGGGATACTTCGCATCGTAAAAATAAGGATTGGGGGGTGTATTGGGGGGGGTGTGAGGCCATTTTAGAGAATGGCAGAAAATCCCAGGAGTGATGCGTCGTCGTTAGATCGGTGACTGATCCCCCATCCATACGACGCCCTGTACTTGTCACCAATCTCCATCCTCATCTTTGCTATGCCAATAAATCGAGTGGTGGAGGGTCTCGAACGAGCCTATCTACGTTGGGTCGTAAGCAAAGGATTGCTTTTCTCTCCTCCCCCCACCCCCCCTACTTTCCCACTTTTCCAATTTTTTTTTTGCGCAAAAAATACAAAAAAATTTTTTTTTATTTTTTATTATTTTGGAAATAAATTTTTTTTTTTTTTAAATTTTTGTAAGTAAATTTTTTGAGGATTTCAGTTTGGATTTGTTAAGTTAAAATGTGTTTTTGAGATTTTTTTTTTTTTTTTGGTCCCATTTTGTGTTGATGGGTGCGTTTCAATTTCTTTCTCGATGGTGACAGCTCAACTCTGAGACCCCCTTTTTATATTAAATTTTGTTCGCTTTAATGTCATAATCCTAACCTGTTTATGTAACTCTGATATTTTTTGTTTTTAAATATTTTTTTGGTTAAATTTAAAAAAAAAATAAAAAATAAATAAAAGATGAACTCTTTTCTTGTAAAAAGAATCGCCATTTTTTTTCGTGGTTATTTTTTTGCGAAAAATCGACTTGGGAAAAAAAAAAAAAAATTGTAAAAAAAGTAAAATAAAAGATGATGATGAGCGGCCATTTTTGTTTTTATTTGTTTTTTTTTCTTTTGTAACTTGGGATCTCCGAGGTATTGGGGTGATGGAAGGGAGTTGTGCATTAATGGTCGAAGGCAGTAAAGGGTTGAGACGAAGAAGTCGGTGGGGTGTGCGTGAATTACAAACGACGTGATGATCATTTGCATAACAAACCCTCGGTAATGATGTCGAGGCAACTAAATCACAATCTCGAGTTGCCTTTCCTGCCACATGTATTATGGATTTCACGCTTTTCATTTACGCGCATGCGCGTCAATTATCAAACTTGTCGCTACTCGCGATTAAAGTGACGATCACAAAATAAACAAAAACAAAAAAAGAAAATCGCAATTGAGAATTATGACGTCGACGAGTAGAATTCGACAGGTTTTAACGAAATCCAACACCAGGGGGATAAACTAAAGGGGGGGGGGAGGGAGGGATGAACGTTCGCTTAATTAATTTCTGCCAACAAACTGGGATGCTTCGTTCTGATTGGATTAATCAGATGACGAAACGTTCCTCTGCCGAGTGTTAATCTCGCGTCACCATAAATTCGCCGCTAGAGTGCGCTTTAAATTACTAGTGGAACCGAAAGAAAAAGATTTGCATTCCTTTAAATTACGAAGGATGTCGAAAAGCAGTTAATCGAGCAATCGCTTAACCGGTGAAATATTCGAAAATTAACACCCAAGAAATCGATCACTTTGACCACATCGAAGTTACATAAAACAACTAATCACATCGAAATATTAAAAAAAAATTATAATTATAATTTTTATTCTTAATTTCCTTTAACAACAGTCGACTGAACCTATTAGAAAATATAAAAGACGTGGTGGAATGAGGCAACTTCTATTTTCCAGTGCATTATAAATGACATTCAAAACTATTAAAGCTTTTTACATGGAAAATGCGTAGGAACGTGTTCTACTACTCCTCCAACTCCAAGAATGCCATTTTCCCCTTCACATTTTTTTTTTCATCACCCCCTTCCACCCCCATTTTTCTAAAGTTGCATAACACTTCTTCAACAACCCTAATTTCAAACTCCCAACACCAATCACCAATAATAAATTTTTAAAACAAAAACTTAAAATTGATTTATTGGAAAAGAAAAATCTGATTTTGTTGCAGAAGAGAAAATTCCAATAAGTAGCTGTAGGTCGATATTTAGACGAATCGTGATTGATGATCCGAGAAGGGGGGGGTATCGGGAATACCGAGGGTTGGGGTGAAAGGGGGCGGGGGGTCCCCATCATCCGGATTTGAATAGCGAATGACGAAGGCAGACAGAAGCAGTGAGAGACGTTGAAGGAAGGCGGGTGGAGGAGGATAATCACCCGAGGAACATCCGACTCCGATGCAACGACACGTGAAACGAGCAAACGGGAAAGATTTGTTCTTCTCAGTTATGGTGAATCGTAAATCAAAGTGAAGGTCCTTTTTCGGAGATGAATGGATGGCGACTCGCCCTTGGCTACCACGTCTTCGTTGCAACTTCTTGTCACGAAAACCATTGGTCGTCGAAGTATTGTCCCCCTTCGCGATCGATCGGGGACATTTTCCGGTTTGGACCCGTTTTGGCTCGGATTTTCGTTTGATTAGTTTTGATTGGTTTTTTTACTCGAATTTGTTTTGCTGAATGTTAACACTAGGGGGGTTGTTTACGTTTCTATTGTTAAATGCACTTTTCGCTGCTTCTTGTGGACCCTCGCGTTATTTCTCTGACTCATTGCGTAATCTGCACACATCCAACATTTTTTTTTTACTTACTTTTCATCTTTATCGTTCTTTTGTTATTTATTCTCAGCAACACAAACTCTTTTTTCACATAATACGACTCGGAGACAATAAAGTCGTATCGTTATTCTTTTCATTGTGTTGTAATTGACATTAATGGTTAAATTTGCGGATATATAAGCGTTTAGAAATTTTTACGAGTGATTTATAATGTCATTTTATAGTTTTAAAACTCAATGGGATTTTATATACAATGGTTAAATCGAAGTCGGTTAAAAGAAATTCTTTTACATTCAATTATAGATTCAGAGTGGAGAAATTATTGTTTATTGCACTTGGAAAATCAAGTTAGACATTTACATCCGGTTCCGTGATTTTTTTTTATTTTTTTATTTTTTATTTTAAAGTTGAGAAAAATATTTTTCCGTTGAAAAAACGCTTGTTTACAACATCCTTTGACACAGTTCCATACTCGATATTATCGTTTTCTTGGATTTCTTTTTTCGTCCATATTTCATGCCCGGTTTTGTTCCGTAGAGCAAATTTCTCGTCGAATTTTTTCCTTTTTCTTAATTTCAACCCCGAGCAAAGTGAGTTGAAGGTGGCGCGTATTTAATGAGAGACGAACACCCAAATCGACGCCATTCGTTGTTTTTACGACGACAGACGAGAGACACACGCTCTACTCCCAATCTGCTCTTCTCTTTTGGTCCTTCCTTTCGTCTCATTTCTTTAAAAAAAAAATGGAAAAGCCGAATCCCAAGTTAACGACGCTGCACTCACTAACTTCCGTTTCAAACTTTCGCACGATTTAGTTTGCTTAAAAATAATAAAAAGTAACGAAAAACTGATTCGTTTTTTTGAGATTTTTTTTTCTTCTCTTTTTCGTTTAACATATTTTAATGTGAATTTATGTTAGCTAAAGTTGCGCGTTGAGAATATTTATGAGTTTTAGAGCCGACAAAAGTCTGGAAATGACTTTTATTTCGGATGTAAATTTTGATTAAAAAAATTGTCGTTTTGAATACAATGATGGATCGAGGGGTATTATTTTGACAAATTGATGCTTTCTTCACTTCATCTTTGTTGATTTCTCGTTATACCTAAACCCCTTTCTTCGCCTTTTCTTAATATTTAATCTCGTTAACGATTTTTCAACTCAAAAGAATTTTTTTAAGTAAAATATAATTATTTTGGGTCAGTTTGGGAAACAATTAAAGTAAAAATATGGTAAGAAAAAGAGAAAAAGTGCGTTGGGGGGATTGAGTGTGGTAGAAATGAGGTGCAAAGTTCAGGCGAAAATGTCATCAATCTTTGAAGAAGCGATGAAATGAAAAGAAAGAGACAAGAGATGCGTTTCCTTGACGACCACTTTTTCGAAAGGAGGAGTTTTCAGTCTTTGATGGATTGGTTGCTGGGAGAAGCAACTTTGATGGCTCGATCTTATCTCAAAAACTTTTTTTTTCTTTTTTTTTATATCCTACCACTTTTTTAAGTATTGGTATGCGAGCCGAGTTCCTCATTTTTTTCTCTTTTCTTTTTTTCCCATTTAACACCAACAGATACCACTTTTACTTTTCATCATCAACAACAACTTCTTTTACTCCATTGAAAAATGTTGATAGACTTTTATTTTCATTCAATTTAACTCTACTTAATTTTTTTAGCTTGATTTCTATCTAATAAATAGATGATGGGAATTTGTTGCACGTGTGAGAATGTTAATTAAATGCATTTTTTTTTATTTAAAAAAAAAATTTATGGGAATTTTTCAAGGGTCAAAAAATGAATATTTTATTTTATAAGGAAAAAAATGATTTGGAGGTAAATGTCAAAGTAAATTGACTTTATTTTTTAAATATTTTGTAGATAGATTGTTCAATTGCAAATTGGCCCGTGAAAGAGACACGCATAAATTTCAAGTGATTCTAAGTGTAGATAAGCTCTTGTTGCCAACATTCGTCTCAGGTGTAAGTTGAGGTTTGAAACACGATCTGTCGGTGAAAACGAGATGAAATGTTGGAGGCGGATTTCACCGAGCCAAAAAAGATTTACGCCAAGCATCTGTTAGAGTTCCGAGAACAATTTCAACCGTAATATTTTTTTTTTTATTTTCTTTTATTTTAAAAAAAAAATTATTTTTATTTTTCTTCAAACATTCGTTCGTCATTGAAAGTAAAAACAAACGAGATGAGAATTTATTAGGTTTTGCACTTAAAGCAAATTAAATTAAATTTTATTTATCTCGTTCGAAAAGAGATGAACAACAGCGTTGACCCTTGCGATCCCAGCGTTGGTTGGCGAAGTCGGTAGTAATTTTACTTGGTAAAATTATAGTAATTTAATAACGAGGTGCGAAGGCGGAGTGGTAATTAGCGTCGTCGGGATGAGCGTTTGAAATATAATCGTTGTAACTGTTGTCGTTGGCTTCATCTATTCCATGTTTCATTCCGTGTTTTATGAGAATAGTACAACGGGTATTCTTTTCAAAAATCGCACTTTTAAGCTCTTAATTCCGCTCGTTACGACGCCATTCAAATTAATACGACGCCACAAACAACGAGACGACGCTCGTCGGACAAACATTTTTTTTTTTAATTTTATTTTATTTCTACTAATTTTTAAAAGTAATTCTTGCATAAAATGGGTGTGGTCGTACTACAGTAAAGGTCAACTTCAGAAGGTCACTGGAATTTTTTTTTATTTTAATTCACAACTGAATTTAATTTTTTAAAAAAATTAATTTTATATTTTAATTAGAAAATTATTGTAAAAATAGAACGGATTTTATAGATTAGGTCATTTGCGGACGGAAGTCGATGCCATATTTGTTTTTATATTTTTTTCCTTTCAAAAAAAAAAAAAATATAACATTTAGTGATTTAGTGAGTTGCGTGACATTATATCGAATGTGTGTTTTGTTGTGTGTGCGCAGCTGTTTTGTCATTTTCCGTAGATACAGTGGAAAAGTATAAACACATACAATAAAGTATATGAAAAAGAAATTGGAAACAATAAAAGCATTTAATGAGAAATTAAAATCAAAAAAAAAAAAATCGATTTATTCAGTTAAAGTATCGCTTTAACGGTCAAAAAGTTGATATCGGGGAAAATATTTAATTTCACGCTCCGAATTTTAAATAAAATGCAAAAGAAGGTATAATAAAAAAAAGAAAAGCTTTAGATTTAAGGAGTGCTTCATTTACAATTCCAGAGATGCCGTTACACAAAGTGAAAATTCCACACACGTTGAATAAAAGACTTTGCACGCGTCTACGTGTCTTTTTTATACACTAAACTAAGCATTTAATCTTGCATCGCAACAATAAAGATGAAGTCGTAACTTATATTTTTAAATTATAGCACTTTATTTACACTGAAAATCAACCATAGCTAAAGTCGTATTCAACTACAACAAAATAAATTATTCATCTTTTCCATTGTATGAAAGTGTGTTAAACCAATATATTTGGAGATTTTGTTTACATTTTTAACTGGCGAAATTCCTGGAAAATTTGCAGTTCCAATTTTTGTAAAGAGTTTGGGAGGATATTTTGGACGCGGAAAGAGCGGAGAAAAGCGATGGTGATTGTAGGGTACCGCAAAAGTGCGCAACATTGAAGAAATTGCAAAGGATTGGACGGGACGAATTAAAAGGAGGAAGAAGAGCGAATGGAATTTGTTTGTACGATGGAAACGAGATCATAAAGGGGGAAATGGCGATCGAGTGGACTTAAGCCTACGATTCGGACACGGTGTAATGCGGCACAAAGTCCCCCGCTACACTTAGGGGAATTAAATTTTCCGCTCGGACTGGATTCGACTCCGGTATATCCGTGTTGGCGTCTCCCTACACTCGTGTTCGCCCACCGTGTGTTAATCAAAAGCGAAAGCCAATCGCGTGCCACGTATCCATCTTAATCCTTTGCCTTTTACCCCCTAAAACGAAACCGACCAAACTCGCCTTTATTTATCTACTCAACTCACATTTTTTAAACATTTTTTTTTCACCCTTTTTATAACGCTCATTAAGCTACATTTTAAGTGTTTCCATCTTCTCTCAAAGTGTCAAGATCCAAAGGATTTTCAAGCACTTAGTCTACTTTTTACGACCCCCTGATTTATACCATTTTTTCACACTTTTACTTAAACTTCCCAATCCCAAATTGTATCGTTCAAATTTCGCAATAATAAACCCATAAAAAGGAAATGGGATATTACGTAAAAACACAAAAAACAAAAATATTCAATTTTATCAAAGTGTTTATCGACGTATGATTTGCGGGGGTCGCCTATCGTTTATATTTATTCACATTTCTTAATCCGAAGGCCTAGAAATGTTGTAATCCCCATTCGGAAATCCCCATAATCCTTCGGGCAGACTGGAAAAGGAACCTCGGAGCTGTTACATTGCACCTGAAAATCGGTTGAATTATGGAGACGAGTGACCATCGTTGGCAACTTAATCCGGGTCCACTGACCTCGAACCGTGTCCTTTTATACACAATCGAAAATTTTTAATTTTTTTTTTTAAAATTTTAAAATTTAAAAAAAAAATTTTAATTTTTAAATGCCGACAGATGTCGTCATCGTCGAAAAGAGCTCAAAGGCAGCATCGTTTTAAATCAAATTTCATCGTCTCCGTTTTCCACTTTACCAATAACGATAAC
>JAQFZU010000242.1:0-35845 GCA_034696185.1 Henia vesuviana | reverse complement strand
ATTGATGCTGGAAATGTAAAATACATTCGGAGCGTGAATGTATAAGTTTACTAATATTTAGTGTAGTTTATTTATTCCCTTTAGCTATTAATCTTATAGATGTTTAAATTAAGTTATTGAATTGTTAAAATTAATGTTAGGAATTTTAAATATTAGTTTGTCTTCGATTTAATATTTTATTTAATTAATTTGTACGAGCGAAGCATGGCGCTCGAAGTGTTTAAATATTTTGTGTCCGATTAACTTGTTCGGTGGCCAAGTTATCGCCATCCTGTTTTTTAAATTAAATAAAATATTGTATTCCCTTTGTTTTGCGAAAAGAATCAGTTAATTATTTGTTTTAATTTAAAGTTAAGAGTAAATTTTAATGCGGTAAAAAGCGCGCGTTACAAATTTACCATTAAATTAATATACAAAAAACATACTTTTTTCGGTAGCATCGCTGATCCTTGAATTTGATAATCCTTACTTCCAAGCATTGTTTTGAATCTGATGGTCGATAATTTCTTCTCATACCACAAATCAAATTCTAAAAAATCAAAATTCAATTAATTCAAATTTTTTAAAAAAAATTATAACTAAAAACCTTTCAACAAATGTTGTCTTTTCTCATGCCCAATTTTCTGCGATGCTCGAACTTCACCCAAAGCCGAAATGGCTGCTGTCGTTATAAAATTACTTTGTTGTTTCAACACTTCGAGTTTATCCATCATTTCCGCGAGTTCCTCCGAAGTGGTCGGATCACGAGTTGCAGCGAATAAATCGTGATAAGCTTCCAAAGCTTTTGCCAATTCTTGTTTAGTTTCACGCAAATCATGTAATAATCGATTAAATTCAATTTTCTTCTGTTCAGTCAAAGCTTTGTGAATTAAAAATGTTTCATTTAAATGTTTTCCCGGTCGCGATTTAAATTCTTCGAAAGCTTCTAAATGATGCGAGGGCAATTCACTGATTTGCCTATTAAATATTTAAATTGTTTGTTATTTCATTTCTGTAAATAAATAATTATTTACTCAGATTCAGCTTCTTCCATTTCTTCTTCGGTTGTTTTAACTCCTTCTTCCACTGTCGGGGAAAGTGTTCCGGGTCTTTAAAAATATTTTTTAAAAATATTTTTGTTGTTATTATATTTGAATAAATTTATTTACGTCAAAGTTTCTTTGAATTCTTTGCTTTCGTCATCATTAAAGTAAAGTCTGGACGTTGAAAATGATTGAGATTTCGTTTCATGTTCGTTTCTGTCTTTTTTCATACCCAAATCTTGCATTTCAGCAATTACAAATTTTTCCTGAATTATTTAAATTGCGTAAATTAATTAGTTTTAAATTTAAAAAAATATTTTAACTTGTGAAATTTTAGTTGTGCTGAATGTTGCTTTGATAATTTCTTTTTCAAATTTAACTTGAAGTTCGTTTTGTTGTTGCATATTTCTAATTTTTAAAATATTAAAAAAAAAAATTCTTTAGTAAAAAATAAATAATAAAATTTATTCTTATTTTACTTATGAATATTCCGGACCATTTCGAAAGCAGTTTGAAGCTCTGCTTGTGTGTAAACCTATTTAATTAATTAAAATTATAATTAGAAAAAATTAAAAAAATTATTTAATACTTTGATTCGTTCGCTTCTGCCATTCAAAAAGTCATGAATTTCAAAATACAATTTCTTTTTCTGCATATCATTTAAAATCCCATAATTCATTGGCCTTCTATTAGCCAAAATATCTCTCTGATATAATTCTAACTTCAAATTTTCAACATCTTGCTGCAAACTTTCTTTCAAACCCTAAAATAATCAAAAACATTAAAAATTCATTTAAAAAAAACTTAAATTACAAAAGTATCAGCCATGAGTGTCGGTTCAGCCTTAATTTCAATATGCAATAAACGTTGGCCAAACATTATCGTGTGAATCTACAAATAAAATACAAATAAATAACACAAAATTATAAAAAAAAAATCACTTACTAAAGATTTGTTGAATTGTTTCTCGACTCGAACACTCAATATTAAAATAAATAAAGTGTGACCACAAATAACATCTTTTAAAAGAAACGATAATTTACATCTTCGACACGAAGGTCTATTAACATCGGGACAACTATGTTTGTCGACCAAATCGTGTTCCAAGATAGATATAGTCTCACGAGCGATTAGTTGTTCCTTAGTCACGGGTTCTTTTAATTCCTATAAAATCATAAATAAAAATATTTTTTACCCAAAAAAAATACAAATAATTTTAATACCCCAACAGCACCCGCTAATTCAACAAACTTCAACTTTCCAGCCAAAACCTTAGTCTCTGAATGAGCTAATGATTTGATTTCGACTGTTATTGTGAATATAAAATGCGACCATTCGCCTTTTATCTTATTCATTAATAATTTCTTCAATTTCGCTTTATTGGTTCTGGCCTTTAAAATACAAAAAAAAATTCAAATAAATTTTTTTTAAAAATTTTAACTTACCAATAAAAAGAAACAATAAGCATTTAATTCATTAGTAACAATATGAGTAGTAAAATTATGTACAGTCGTTTGCCTATCTAAATTTAATCCTTCAGGTGCGAGTAAATCGTAAATGTTATCACCGCATAAACAAATAGCCGACATTCTAAAAATATGAAAATTCCAATTTATAAATGTTTTAAGACAATTTAAACTTTTGTAACTTTAAAATGACAATTTTGTCACTCGACATCAGTTGTATTTCTTCGTATAAACTGCTAATGAAACGAACAATTAATCCTCGTTGATGGAAATCTTTTGCGCAACCGAATAAAGTAAATGATTTTCCAGCCGTGTCGACTCCGTACGACAATATACAAGCTGAAATAAATTAATTTTAATGTTTTTTGATGTTAATAAATGTATTTTAATTGTTTACTGCTGTATCCTTCGAATAAATTTTTAATGACTGATAATTTTGAAAGGTTGTGATAAACTTCTTTTTGACTGTTATTTGTCATTACTCCATCAGTTACTAATGTCAGAGGTTTAAGACCTGGTCGAGTCACTTCTACTATCTGTGAAAATATTTATTTTATTATATTTCATTTAGTTTCGATTTAGAGTTTTTTTACTTTGTCTCCGATTAACTTGAGAGTTTCGGGTAGTGATGAAGCAATAGGACGAATTCGAACAAAAAGTTTAACTTTGTCTTTTTTTAATTTCATTTTTGTCAAGAAAATTTTCTTTGAAGCCTGAAGAAACTTTCTAGAATAGCTTTTTTTATAAAATTTCAATAAACTGATCGCACGTGATGTTTACAAGTGAAATTGAAAGTTAACGAGGTCGCGCTTTGGTGATTGGTTGTAGGAAACAATCTAAATACATAATAAATAAATTATTAAAATTGTACGCAATTATTTGTATTTATCAAATTAATATTTTAAAAACAAATTTTTTAATTTTAATTTAATTTCTATACCGAAAATCTTTTACATCACATCAATAGATAGCGCTAGCTCTGTCGTAAAAAAAAATAACAAATAAAATTGGCTAATCAGTTCCGTCGTGTAGAAATCCTTTCCTTCCTCGTTACTTCTAGCAACAAACACATTAATAATGTGTAAAACAAAATGATAAAAGACTGTAGGTAAGATAACAACTTCAAAAAATTAATTTTATCAAACTTATTATTCCGATCAGCTAAAAACTCAAAACTCCTCAACTAAATCCCCTCACGAATCGAACACAAACTTGTTTTACACAAAATTCACTAAAAAAATCTATTTAATTTTTATTTTTTAGTTCAATGAAGTACGTCGAGGGAGAAGCACACATTTGGCGTGGATTTGGAGAAAGTGTCATTTTAACTCGACTCCCAAACATAACCGAAATAATCAAAATCGCATCGGGACAAAATCATTCTTTAATATTAACACGTTCGGGCGACATTTACTCGACTGGAAGTAACGCATACGGTTAAAATTGAACTTAAAAATCTTATAAAACTATTAATTCAAATACAATTCAATCCTTTACAGGTCAATTAGGCAACGGCGAAACGAGCGACACAATAGAAACTCCATTTAAAATCACAAAAATCGAAGAAAAATGTATCGATATCGCATGCGGATCTCATCATTCGGCAGCAGTAGACATAAATGGACGTGTTTACGTGTGGGGGAGTAACGAAAATTCTCAATGCTCAGTTGAAGACTCTCAATTCGTTTTAAACCCATCTTTAGTTACTTTCCCAAAATTAACCGAACTTTGTGTTCATGGGAATCAAAAGACTTTACCCGAGCCTCGGATCGAAGGAGTATCGTGCGGGGACTCGCATACGGTAGTTATAACGAAGGAAAAAGAAATATGGACTTGGGGACACGGTCCTGCGATGGGGTTATTGAACACTTCACACACGACTAAACCTCAACGATTGGATTCTTTAAGTGGACGGAATGTCTTATCGATCGCTTGCGGTGGGTATCACACCGTAGCACTTGTATCTAGCATTACCATCGACGAATTCGACGAAAGTGACGAAAAAGTATCGGAAAATGAGAATTTTTCGTGCCCGTGGTGCAACCCGCGATCGAGGGATGGAGATTCGAGCGATTTGCCGCGCTGTCCATTAGGTTTACCTTTAAAACCAGACCAAAATACCGAAAAGGAGAAACAAGAGGAGATTCAAATAGCGGAAAATTCAGTTAATTTAAGGGAAGATCATTCGAAACCGGATGAAAAGGAAAAAGAAGAAATTTCGGTCAAACGTAAAAGTGGTCCATCATTTATAGATACTCAATCCGCTAAAGAATATTTAGCGCAACGTTTATCAAGCATCACGAGTGCCATTTCACCCGGAATTCAATCGACTTCGTCTAACAAAGATCAAGTTTTCGCTTACGAAGCTACGACCGATGCTTTACGTCAAAACGTATCGGTCATAACAAACATGGTCGTATCGGGAGTCAAAAATACGGTCGATAAATTCGGTTTCGTGTCTAAACAATTTAGTAGAGATTACGACACTGCGTCAGTGGCAAGTGTCGACATCGACGGTGACAATAACTCGATAAGTAAAATAAAATGAAAATTTAAAAAAATTAATTTTTAATTAATTTATTTTAATTTAGGTAGCGACATCGACGTTTTGGACGAGCCTCAACACCCCTTTTTATTAAATTTGGCTTATTCGTGTCGAAGGGGTTTGGAATCGCGAGCAAAATCATTGAAAAGTGAAGCTCGTAGGAAATTATCACGATCGAGTCGATGCGGGAGTCTAGATGCATCGTTACACACGACCGATGTCGATATCGAATCGATTTCGTATCGATTACAGAACCCAGCTAAGAGTAATCCCTTGATCTCTACCGAAGTTTGGACTTGGGGTAGGGGTAATATGGGACAGTTGGGACAGGGAGATGGAATGGAGAGAGTCCAACCGTGTTGTGTGAATGTTTTGAGGAATAAAGGGATCGTGAAAGTCGATGCGGGGTTGTGTCATTCGGTGGCGCTGACTGCGGGTGGTCAAGTGTACGTTTGGGGGTACAATTCGCACGGACAGTTGGGGAATCCAAACAGAACCAATCCTGGTTATACACCGCAGATTTTAAATGTAAATATTTTTTAATTGTAAATTGAATTTTGTGAAAATTAATTTTTTATTTTATTTTTAGTTGGAAATGAGCGCAGTCGTGTGGGATGTTGCGGCCGGTAATAAACACACGGTACTTTTAGCCGATCGTGGATTGAATACTGAGATTTATTATTGCGGGAAACAAGAAGGGTGAGGAATATAATTAAATTTAAATGATTTTATACACGGGTGAGTGTTTTTAATTAAAGGAAAATTAATTTAATTTGATAATTAGGCCTCTTCCTGGTGTCGAGGTTGATGGGTGAGTTGGTTTCTTCCTGCCTTTTCGCGTCTTTCACGTCTTTTTTTACTTTTTCACTCACTTTTTTTTGCTTTTTAATCATTCTTGTATTAATCAATACAAATTTTTAGATTTTCATTTTTGATTGAAAATTTTTTTTAATTGAAATTTTAGGCCTGTTCCGCTTTCTGGAGCTGTTGGGACCAACATACCTGTCATTGTACCTGTAGCGAGTAATGTAAATATGGAATGTAATTCTTTTTAAAATTTAAATAATTTTAAATTAATTTTTTTTTATAGAATTCTAATGTCCGGCAAGTATTTGCTGGAGGATTATCCTGCGGTTGCATATCAGACAATGTTTTACCACCAACTATAATAAGTGTACGTGAATTATGCGCATCCGAGAGATGTTTTTATCAAACACTTACACTCTTCAAAGACACCGTTCTGGATCCTCTTTGCAACGATGGTTTAATTTAATTTTAATTTTTTTTAATTAAATATAATTATTGATTAATTTTAATATTTCAGGTGCATATTCGACGATCGTTGCATCATCACTCGGTAGTGCAGTCGAGTCTTTGGTTTCCAGTTTTAAATGTTTGTGGCATCAAGTCGCACTCAATAATTTGTCTTTGGGTGTCACGATGGGGTTACCACCGACGCAAAGTACCGTGTCGCAAGTGGTTGATAATTTAGGCGCTTGGGTGGCTGCTTTTCAGCATTACGCGTTGGCATATCTCGATTTATACGCGTGCGATGGACTGTCGTTTATTGCCAAAAATGCCAGGTAAAACGAAATTAATGAAATTTAATCGTTTGAATTTTATTTATATCTTTTTGGATTTTTTTTAGTTTGTTTTTCAGTAAAACTCAACCATTTAAAGAAGATAAATGCATCGTTGATGTTTTGGCGCGGTTTTTAGAAGAACCGTTTCATCGAATGCCCGAATATCAACGCAGTTTTGATATTTTAGCCGAACAATATAAACAAGTGAATTTTTATATTTAATTTTTATAATTTTTATTTTTAATTTAATGATTTTTAATTGCAGGTTTCGATGTCTTATTTTCGGGAAAGTGAAGTATCGAAATGTTTTGCATCTTTAAGTGCTATTTATCAAAGGGAAAAAGTAATTGCGGATAAAACGAGGCAATTTTGGGAAAATTGTCCTCAAAAATTAGCCGTAAGAAATTATTAATTTTAATTATTAAGTTTTTGAATGTTATAAAATTATTTTAGGAAAATATCCGAACTCCAAGTAGACGATTGTTGCGTGAAAGTAAATTAAATCCTTTAATGGTATCAGGATCGGGAAGATTTTCATCAAATTGGTTTATTTTATTAAACGATGTTCTCATTCAATCACAGGTTGAATTTGTAACAAAACTTTATTTTAAAATTATTATGAATTTAATTTTTATTTTTGCAGTTTTCAAGTTACACAGAATACACATTACCATTAATTTGGGTCGATGCGTTATCAGATACGGATGTTTTACAGTAAATAACTTTTTTTTTCTTATATCTTGATAAATTGTTGATAGATTTTTTTCTAGAAATGCTTTTACGATGATGATGCCTGAAGAAACACTCACAGTTTATTGCGCAAATGCTCAAGATAAAGTACAAATCTGAAATAAAATAAAAATATTTTTTTAATTTTTTTATTTTTATTTTAGACTGAATGGATTTGTGCTCTTAATCAAGCAATTCGTGCGAGTTTAGCCAAAACAAAATCATCGCGTTATTTCTACAATGCAATGAAAGCCGGAGATCAACGATTGAGTGCTGCTCTTAATCGAACAGGAATGTACAAGTTCACTAAAAAGTCACAATTACAATCAGCAACTTACAATGGCACTTGGTTATGTGCTAAATTGCACGGACAGTAAGGCCTAAATTTAATTTTCATTTAATTTAAGTTTTAAATTCTAAATTTTCAAAATTAATTTTTTGCAGAGGAGAATTAACATGGTCGGACGGTAGAAAATTCACTGGAAAATTCAAACAAAATATTCAATGCGGGTAATTACATATTCAACAAATTTTCACATTTTTTTATTAAAATTAATTTTACAACGATTTAGTGATGGTTTATTGGTCGTTCCATCGGAAGAAGGCAACACTATATCAGACGGAATGTGGCAAGATGGCAAAATGAACGGTTTGGGAAGCATTCGATACCCGAACAACGATTTATACGAAGGATATTTCAAAGACGGAATGTGTCACGGTCACGGAGTATTCAAAAAAGGTCAAATCTTATCATCGGCGGCCAGTATGTATATTGGCGAATGGGCATTTGGACAGAAAAACGGGTACGGAGTCATGGACGAAATCATCACTGGTGAAAAATACATGGGATTATGGCAAAACGATCAACGCCATGGAAACGGTTTAGTCGTTACGTTAGACGGGGTTTACTTCGAAGGTACTTTCGCCCAAAACAAAATGGTTGGACAGGGATTAATGATATTCGAAGACGATAGTTGGTACGAAGGCGAATTCAATGGCGCAACAGAATTTGGTGGAAAAGTAATAAAAAATAAAAAATAAAAATACTTTTAATAATAATTAATTTAAATTTGAATAATTCTCAATAGGGAACTCTTACTTTAGCATCGGGTGATAAAATAGACGGGAATTTCACGGGATCTCGAAACGAGGGTATTAAAATTAACGGAACTTTATACAAAGCAACTGCGCAACAACAACACGAAGACTGCAAACCGATGTAAGAAAATCATTAAAAATTTATTAAATTTTAATTTTATTATTTTTTCGCAGTTCGTTTGGGACATTGTGCGTCAGTGCCGATCAAAAATGGACCGATATATTCCACCATTGCTACCAAATACTCGGTGTGCCCGAAGATTATACTGAAAGTGGTGAATTGACTCAAAGAGTTTGGGAAACCGTCGCAGCCGTCGTAAGTAAATGGCGAGAAAGATTATCGAGATCGAGCGCCAAAGGATGCAGCGGCAGTCAAGATTTAGACGGTTTAGACCGAATCCCGCAAATAAATAAAGACGAAAGATTAACTTTGGAAAAATATCGCGAAATACAAACATATTTAAACAAAGCTTTTAGTTGTTCGTATCATCCGTTGGGTAAATTAATGGAAGGTTTAGTCGATGTTTACAGAGCGACTTATATCGGTGTCGGTGCTCATCCGCGATTACTCACACACGCAGTGGCAGAAGTGTATTCGTTCATTAAAAGAGTTTATCGAATTATTCGAATTTTATTCCCGAATTTACCACTCGAAGGTCGGGAAATGAAAGTTAAACCGGCCGAATTGGTTTTATTGGACGATAGCGACGAAGAAGAGGACGTTGAAATGTAAATAAATTTTTTAAAATATTTTTAAATTATTTAAATTTTTTTTTTAAATTTAGAGATGTAGTAACACCAAGTGGATTGGTATTACCGTGCTTATTACCACAAATTTATCCAACACTTTTCATGATGTACGCTTTACATAACGATAAAGATGATGACAAATATTGGCAAACTTTGCTCAAATGGAATCGCCAATCGGATTTGTCGTTAATGGCTTTTCTAGGAGTTGATAAGTAAAATTTAAAATTATTTTAATAAATTAATTCTTATTTATTTTTTTTGTAGTAAATTTTGGTTTACGAGTAACGACGAACCGAGAAAGGTAAAATTAAAAATTTTTTTAAAAATTAATTTTGAAATTAAATTAATAAAATAAAATTTTAATTTAGATTTTATCGAGCATAAAAGATGAACATTTCTCAGAAGCAGTTGACATGTTACAGCATTTAAGTACTACTTTTAGTCCAAAAGAAAAATTAAAAGTTATTTATAAAACATTTCAAGAAATTACAAAAGTAACATTTTTACAATTATTTTAATTATAAAATTTAAATTAATTTTTTTAAATCTAAAATTAGGAAGTACAAAGTTGTTTAAGTGAAGATTTCATATGGACGATGGATGATTTATTCCCCGTTTTCCAATACGTCGTAGTTCGTGCGAGAATTCGTCATTTAGGTTCAGAAGTTCTTATGATCGATGACTTAATGGAAACTCATTTGCAGCATGGAGAATTAGGAATTATGTTTACTACTTTAAAGGTTGTAAATTGAAATAATAATTTAAATTTTATATTATTTTAATATCTTTTAAACAGGCATGCTACTTTCAAGTTAAAAAAGAACAAAATATATCAATGTAGGAACCGACTGCCACATATCCTTTTCTTTATGAATTCTTATAACATTAAAACAGTTAAATTGTAATGTAAATAGTTGTTTTTGCTATCAAATGCTACTCGATTTAATAGGTGTACATAGAATTATAAAACAAATATAATTTATTAAAAACTCATGTCTTGTGGTAATTTACACGTATGGCTTTAATGCATTTAAGTAGTCATTTGGGACAGACTGAACTAACCAGGCATAACTGATACCAAATTTTAAAACAATGAGACGATTTAATTAAATGAGTAAACTAACAGTTATTTCGATTATATCAAAGATTAAAAAAATTGATAATTGTTATTAGTTTATTAGATAATTATTGCTGAGTAAGAAAGTTAAGAGCATGCGTAGACAAAAGAGATTCCTGCGCCAACCAAAGGTTAGTGACTCGATCGATTACTTACGCCAACCATTGATAGCGTGGTAGGTAAAGAAATTAATTTTTTCTGCGAACGATTACATTCGAGAAGCAGAAAAGTCACGGTCTTATGATCTTATTTTATCAGTTTGCTCAGATTTTAGTCAATCGAATCAACTTTAAAGTGACCGAATCATTTCTAAAGCATCGCTCCAATTGCTCGGTGTTTTACTTCGTGCGGTTTGCATCATCATCGTCTTCAACAGTACCATTTGTCAAATTGCAAAATATGCCATCAGCAGTAGGAAAACCCTTCGAACGTCTTCCCAAAACTGTTATTCCTAAACATTATGCAATTACTCTGCAGCCTGACTTAACTAAATTTACGACACTTGGACAACAAACCGTTCAATTAGAAGTAATTTTGAAAATACCATTTAATTGAGATATTTAATGACGCAAATTTACTTTTACAGGTTGTCGAAAGTGTGGAAAAAGTCGTTTTAAATGCTTTAGATATCACTATCGAATCGGTAGAAGTGACGAGTGATAATGGAACCGGTAAAAAATAAATTTTAAAAAAATTAGGGAATTTTTAAAATTGAATTTATTCAAATTTGCAGTTGTCGAACATCTGTCGACGGAAATCGATGCGGAAAACGAAACGGCGACTTTACAATTCGCATCACAAATTCCAATAGGAAAAGCGGAATTGAAAATGAAATTTGTGTCAATTTTAAATGATAAAATGAAAGGATTTTACAGAAGTAAATACACAACACCGTCTGGCGAAACACGTTACGCAGCCGTAACACAATTCGAGGTATATCAACAAATTAAAAAAATTAAAAATTAAAATAATTTTTAAAAATTTAAAATTTTAGTCTACCGATGCACGACGTGCATTTCCATGTTGGGACGAACCAGCATTGAAAGCCACTTTCGATATAACTTTGATCGCTCCCAATGATCGTGTGGCACTTTCAAATATGGTAATTTTCACATTAAAACATTTATTTAATAATTTAAATTCTTTTTTTTTACAGAATGTCATTAGTGACGTGCCAGTAGACGGTGATACGAATCTACGAGTGGTGAAATTCGCTACAACACCGATAATGTCGACCTATTTAGTCGCTTGTATCGTCGGTGAATACGATTACTGCGAAGGAAAATCAGCCGATGGTGTTTTGATTCGTGTTTACACACCTTTAGGCAAAAAAGAACAGGGGGAATTTAGTTGCGAAGTAAATTTTCCAGATTTTATTGAAAAATATTTTTTTTTAAATTTAAAATTCAATTTTAGGTCGCTACTAAAGTATTGCCATATTATAAGGATTATTTCAACGTTGCATACCCACTATCGAAGCTCGATTTGATTGCAATTCCCGATTTCGCATCGGGAGCAATGGAAAACTGGGGTTTAGTCACGTATCGTGAAACTGCACTCCTCGTCGATCCGAAAAATACGTCGACCGCGACGAAACAATGGGTTGCGCTTGTTGTTAGTACGTATAAATTTCTATTAAATTAAATAAAAATTTTAAATTTTTTTTTAAAATTTCTTAAGGTCACGAATTGGCACATCAATGGTTTGGTAATTTAGTAACGATGGAATGGTGGACCCATTTATGGTTGAATGAAGGATTTGCAACTTGGATAGAATTCCTTTGTGCCGATTATCTTTTCCCACAATTCGATATTTGGACGCAATTTATAACCGATACATTAATCCCAGCACTTAATTTGGACGCACTACGCAACAGTCATCCGATCGAAGTACCAGTCGGTCACCCGTCCGAAGTTGACGAAATATTCGATAATATTTCGTACAATAAAGGCGCTTCAGTGATTCGGATGCTGCACAGCTTTATCGGAGATGAGGTTTCATTTGAAATTTTTCTTTTTAAAATTTTCTTAAAAAATTTATTTTAATTTTCCAGGACTTCCGCAAAGGAATGAACCATTACCTCACAAAGTACCAGTATTCGAATACCTTTACGGAGGACCTGTGGGCCTCATTGGAACACGCCAGTGGAAAACCCATAGCAGAAGTGATGAGTACGTGGACCAAACAAATGGGATTTCCATTAATAACGGTAAATATTTATTTGAATTAAATGCTATTAATTAATGAAATATGATGAAATATCAATTAAGGTTTCGGCGAGACAAGAAGGTACGAGCAGGATCTTAAGTCTTTCGCAAGAGAAATTTTGCGCCGATAACAAGCCCGATGGGAACTCGTCGCAGTGGATGGTGCCTATCAATATGAGCACGTCCCGTCAACCGAATCAGGTGGCCGAGAAGTTCCTTTTGGACTCAAAGTCGGCCGAAGTGACAATCGAACACGTCGCACCCGAAGATTGGGTCAAAGTAAATTTTATATTTAATATTTTAATATTAATAATAAATTTTTATAATTTATTATTCAGGTTAACATGGGCTCAATTGGTTATTATCGAGTGAAATATCCATCCCAGATGTTGGCATCGTTTTTACCATCTATCAGAGATCAAACGTTACCTCCATTGGATCGTATTAGTCTTCAGGATGATTTATTCGCATTAGTAAAATTTAATTTAAAAATAATTTTGCGATTTTTATATATTAAAAGAGATTCTTGGGGTTTTTCAGGTCCAATGCGGCCAAGCATCGACTGTCGATGTTTTAAAGCTAATGGAATCATTCGTTAACGAGACGAATTACACCGTATGGAACTGCATTAACGATTGCGCATCTCGTTTATCGGTTTTGCTCTCGCACACGCCACATTTGAACGATTTCAAGGTTTTCGGTCGTCGTTTATTCGGCCCCATTTCTCAAATCGTCGGATGGGATGTCAAAGAAAACGAAAGTCACATGGATACACTTTTGCGCAGTTTGGTGTTATTGCGGTTGGCCGCTTTTCACGATCCGATGACTTTAGCCGAAGCGAAAATTCGATTCGAAGATCACGTTAACGGAACACGAATTTTACCGGCAGATCTTCGTTCACCGGTAAAAATCTGATACGAATTTTATTAATGCATTTATTATATTATTTTTATTTGTTTAGGTGTATAGAGCTGTGTTATCCGAAGGTGATGAAAACACACTCGCAACTATGCTCAAATTGTTCAAAGAAAATGAGTTGCAAGAAGAACGTAATCGAATTTCACGAGCTCTTGGAAGTCTCCCCACTCGTTCTTTGCTACAAAAAGTTTTAGATTTTGCTATGTCGGTCAGTTTTTTTTTAATTTTATTTTATTAGAATATTCTGTAAGGATTTTTTTAAATTATAGGACGAAGTGCGCTCGCAGGATAAGGTTTTCGTTATAATTTCCGTCGGTGCGAATAAAGACGGCCGCGATTTAGCTTGGGATTTTTTCAAGACTAACGTCGATACTTTTGCCGAGCTTTACAGCAGTGGTTTTTTGATGTCTGCTTTGGTTAAGGTAAGTGTTGCATTTAATTTGGATTTTAAATGGTTAAATTTTATTGTTTTATGTCAGTATATTACTGAGAATTTCGCGAGCGAAGAAAAAGCGGTGGAGATCGAGAGTTTTTTCAATGAAAAGAAACTGGCGGGAGTCGATCGAAGCGTGCAACAATCGTTGGAAAAAATACGACTGAATGCCGATTGGTTGAATCGGGACGAGCAACAGATCGGGCAATGGTTGCGAGACAACAGTATTAGCTCGAATGCGGTCTTGTAATTTCACATGTTTTGTTCTGGTTGAACTGTTTTACTTTTGATTTTTCAAAATGAATGGAATTTACGTTTTTTCATTATCTCTAATAAAATATACTTAAACGAAAAATATTTTATTCGCTTTTTTATCAAAGCAAGAGATAAGTATTTTACTGCTTGCGAGCCACCTGAAGAAGCTTTGTGCTTCTTTTCATTGCAGCTAGCATCCACATTAAAACCAATTGTCAACATATATACAGTCTTTCAATTAAAAAGATTTAATTTAATAAAAGCAATATGAATTGAGTATATTTGGGTTAGGTAAATTCTAAATAATTCACTGGAGGAAATTTACATCATAACTAATTTTAAGAAAACCTTAAAAATTCGTAGAAAAATTGGAGAAAAGTTGTTTTCTTCCTTTACGTGGTTAGGAAACAACAAATTTTTTTTTTTGGTTCCTCATTTCATTATTGGCCATTCGACTTCATGTAAGTATCTATAATTTTATTTTCCAACGTGTATTAACTCAAAAATTATGCAGAGCCAACTCGATTCTTTTATCGATTCTCATTGCATCTAGTAAAGCCATTTGATTATTTTTTATAACTTCGATGGTGGAATTTCTATATTATAAAAATTGAAATTTTACAATTTTTTTACGTGGTTGTCAGGTAAATTAAATAATTATTTGAATACTGAAGAAGAATTTAATCTCACTAATAATTCCTTATTTATAAAAGGTGTAACTTCAAAACAAAATTCTGACAATGCATTTACGAAGAACTTTTCTATGCCCCATTTTCGTTATGTTGATTGTTTACACGTGTGAAGGATGGAATTGTGTGCCACGCAGTTGTGCTAATTATAAACCTGATTATCTGTGCAGTTGTCACGCTCAAACCTATTTAACCAAAGTTGTGTGTAGCAAACATCGTACCGAATCGGATTTCAAGCCATTTAATGTGACTGTTCAGGACTATTCAATTGATCGTGGAAAGAAATTTATTTTAAATGGATTGAATAACGAAATTCCATTCGAATTCCTATCAGAATTTTTACAGAATTGTCGTTATGGAATTATCTCATTAGTTATTGCAAACACTTGTCCAGTCAATTCGAACAAATCAACACAACTCGATATAACTAAAATATTCGAAGAACTAGAGCCTGATTTAGAAGTTTTAAATATAACAAATAGTTGCCTTACTTCACTTACGGGCGGAAACGAACAATATCGTTTACAAGAATTACATCTAAGTTTTAATAGATTTACTTACCTACCTAAATTTAAAAATGATCTACTAGAGTTACGCGTATTAGATGTGAGTAATAATTTTATTTCGAAAATTTTTTTTAGTGACTTAATACATTTAAAAGCACTTGAGTCATTGAATGTTTCATACAACCGCTTATCAACTGTAGCTAACTGTGTTCGTTTTGCTAACTGTTTTAAATTTTTGTTAAGTTTGAAGGTACTTGATCTATCTCATAATCACATTTTTAATGTACCCGATAAGACCGAACTCCCTTTTCACATTGAAGGACTATATTTAAATAATAATAATTTGACAGAATTGCCAAATTTCCTTAATTATTTAAATAATTTAATTCACCTCGATTTAAGCAACAATAAATTAAACTGTAAAAGTGCATACAATTTTAAAAACATGTTACAATTAGAAACGATATACCTGAATAATATGAGTTTCTCAAACAGCTGCAATGAGTTGAGTTTTAGTAGTTTGGCAAAAACTTTAAAAATAATATCTTTAACTCGTAATAGCTTTACTAATATACCCTTTATCCATTTACGTAGCAATTATATTTTTCTAGACTTAAGATGGAATAAGATAACTACATTAAGTTTACCACCAGCGTCGAGAATCTTTTACTCTGATAATGTTACTCTTGATGTCTCTTACAACTGCATTCAAATATTTAATATTGACTACGACCCGACAAAACATGGTGACATATTTCGCCAGTCAGTATTATATTCATTCAGATGTTCATTTTGCTGCTTGAAAGTTATACACCCATTAATGGTTTTCAAGTTACAGAAACTATTAGATCTTTCATACAACATGATTACTGAGTTAAATTTGACTGGTTTAAATAATGATCAACCTATAATCCTTAACGTGAGTCACAATCAAATTACCCATTTGTTGAACAAAAATTATGAACTGTGGTCTAACATATCTGTTTTGGACATATCTCATAATAATCTGAGGTCTATAGTAAACTTGAGCATAATGCCAAATTTAGATAAACTTTATTTAAACAACAATTCGCTTAGCGAATTAAACCAGATAATTGAAATTTTATTGTGGAGTAATGCAACTGATGTCAGACTAGCTGAAAATCCATGGAACTGTAATTGTAAAATGATAAATCTCATTCTTAAATTGCCAATTTTTTTGGATAAGTACTCATTGACGTGTGTGAAGGACGGATTACTATATCATTTGGCTGATATTGATCAATTGTGTCCCAGTGAGAATCAGATTACTGATTTGACTTTAATGTGGTTATTAATACCAATTTCAATTATTGTAACTATTATAATCGCACTCAGTCTTTATTCTATGTTCAAAGCGGAAATTATGTATTTCATGTTTTCAAGGGGAATATGTCTAAAATTTGTTACTGAAAAAGATATAGACAATGATAAAGAATACGACGCATTTATCTCGTATTGCCACGAAGACGAAGATTGGGTTGCCGATTTTCTTATGACTGGTCTAGAAACGGGAACACCTGCTTATAAATTGTGTCTACACAATAGAGATTGGCTTGGCGGTGAATACATACCCGATCAAATAGTAAAATCTGTTCAGAGTAGCAGACGGACCATCATTGTACTCACTGAAAATTTTGTTAAAAGCGATTGGAGTCGAATGGAATTTGATGTTGCTTATCAGCAAACTATAAAAGATAAAATACCTCGATTAATAGTGGTTTTGCCAGGTGATGTGCCTGATCTGTCTGAAGTTAGCAAAGAATTCAAAACATTTGTAATGTTGACAACGTACATTCAAGCAAGAAAGCCACATTTTTGGAGAAAATTAAGAGCAAGTATGCCTCGAACAATGAATCTTTTGCAAAACAAAGACGGAATGTAAAATTTAAATTTTGTACCAGTTTCTGCTTTTATATTCTGCATTGTGCTTTAATTTTAGTAAATGTTTATAAAATATATAATTCCCCATACTTAAAAAAAATGTTTAAATTTACTTAAGAAAATACTGTCAGTACTTTTCACTGCTGATTGTTATCAGTTTTTTTAATATTGTAATACCGTATAAAGAGTATCTATTAATTGTATGTTTTCTATAACTAGATTCAGTATGTCTACAAAGTCCATAACCTTGTAAAGCCTTTGTGAATCAATAGTAAACTGTCATTTCTATGTAAAAAATTCTCAGTAGTAATATCACAAGAGCCTGTTGTAATTTCAGGGTAATTTTAACAATAACAATTTTATTTAAATAAATTGTAACTTATTTTTAAACAACAATGCTTCTACTTATTTAAATTCACTGCAATTGGATGTGGGCAGGCAGAGATGCATCTCTTGTAAGCGGGACGAGAACCTCTGTGAATTGTTAATGAAGGTGTTCAGTTTATGTCCTTCATGAAGAATAAATCATAAGTGGAATACATGAAGATGACTAAAATCTTATCAAATTTCAACTAAAAATTAGCTAATCTATCTGCTGATATGACTTATTTCTCATGGAATTTTTAGAGTGCGGTTGTCATTGGCATCGACATCACAAGGATGTGCATTAAGGTTCAGCTTTGCCTTTTTCTTATTGCACTAAGTCTTTTCTTCCCACGTTAAAAATCTAATAAATTTCGTCTTTTTCCTTTAAAATGAATGGTATTGAATGGGAATTTATGATTTTGAAATTTTTAAAGGGTTTTATAATGGGACTTCAGTTGTAAACAAGCAAAGAATATACTCGAATGGATTAAGCCATTCGAAAAGAGGTTGAATATTCGAGCGACCAACCGAAAAATGTAAAATTTATTTAAAATTAAATTAGATTTTACATTTCTTAGGATAAAGAATCTATCTTAAATGATGCAATGAAAATAAAAACCAAAGGAACAAGGAATTTGTTATTTTCCACAATAACTTTTGTTTATAACATTTCATTGAATAAAAGAAGAAATTCGATAACGAATTAATTTTATTTTATTGAAAAAAAAAATTGTATTTTAATACAAGTGATATTGAATAACAGTTATAATTTATTGACATTTATTTTATTTATTTAAATATTTTCTTTTTAAATTTTTATTGACCTGATAAATTGCTTATCGTAATGCGAACAATGAATGAAGATGAGGAAAGAATTGACAGATGGTTCAAGTCATTCTCTTGCTAAATTTTTATTGTTGATGCAGGTGGTATTGATTATTCGATACATTTTTCCTTGGAAAACTAATGTCAGATCTCCATGGTTATTTCATACGTAATGGCATTTGGTCTTTCTTTTACTGTCCAATTGCCTAAAGTGACCTGACCGTTTCCATTTCGGCTGTTGGACCATTTGTTGATTTTTATTTTTTCTTTATTTCCAATATAATGAAATTATTCAAATTTACATTCTGTTTTATGTTGATTGGATTTTGTTCCGTGAGTATTTTTTCCTCGTTATTTATTAACTTTATTGCTTACGCTCGACTTGTTTTTAGGGTGTTACCGATTCGTGTTCAGAGGACGACAAATGTGGTTAGTTTTCAATTTTCTTAATTTGGTGGATTTATAATTTTTTATTTTTTGATTATTTGAAGTTTTGTAAAAAAATATCTTCCTTTAGAATGTGGTTTATCCAACCGCTTCGATACTAGAATAGTCGGTGGCGAAAGAACTACCATTGCTAAATATCCATTTTTTGCTGGTCTTTCGATGTCCATGTTTCAAAGCTGCGGAGGAGCTCTGATTAATGGATGTTATGTACTCACAGCTGCACATTGTACCAAAAGGTACTATTTTTATTTATTACCGTAAATTCACCATAAAACTTCTAACAAGTAAGTTCAAGTCTGTTTCTGGCATCTCAAGAGGTGGTGGCATCTTCTCATTACTTGATTGTCGCAGTCTATGCATTTGTCATTTTATTGTATATTTTTGGATTGTTTATTTTTTGTATTTTGTCGAACTTGTTTTGTTTTGTTAACGGTAATTGTACTTACTATTGACTTAAACAATATTCTTTCCTTATCCCCACACCCATTATGTAAAATTTTAATTTTATTTTTTAATTTCCCAGATTACACAGTCCGAAACAAGTTCAAGTTATTCTTGGTTCAGAACACAGATACGATTTTATGGCTGTAAGACGTAGAGTCAGTGAGATTATCAGACACCCTAATTACCTACCAAACGAAACCCACGACGATATAGCTTTACTCAAATTAGAAAAACCAGTTTCATACTCCGAACACATTCATCCGATTTGTTTACCAAAACCTAATGAAAAATATGTCGGTAAAACAGCAACTGTCATTGGATTCGGTTACACCAAAGAAAGTTAATATCCTTTAATTTTCCATTTAAAAAAAAATAATTATTTAATCCCACACGATTAGACGGATTACCCAGCAGCAACATGCGTGAAGTCGATTTAGAGATTTTACCACAAGATGAATGTAAAATTGTATTTAAAAACGATGCTAAAATTTATCCAAATAATTTATGTGCCGGTGGACGGAAAGGAAAAGATGCTTGTTTGGTAAAATTTACAATTTAAAAATTCTCAATTCAAAATTAATTTTATTCACTTTCAGGGTGATTCCGGAGGCCCTTTTATTACCCAAGACGAATGCGGCCGAAATATAATAATCGGTGTAGTATCCTGGGGTGTGGGTTGTGCCCGAAAAGGCATCCCGGGTGTGTACACCGAAGTTGGCAAATACCTTAACTGGATAAACGACGAAATAACTAAAGGCGACCAACAATGTTGTCATCCACCAAAACAAAAAGAAGAATCGCGAATGAGTTTTTTCTCGTGGTTCGGTAAATAAATCATCAAATTTTTGTAATTCAACAAACCGTAGAAACGTCTTTATTAAAAATTTAAATTTCAAAAAAATGCAACTTTTTCGTTAAACAATCGTATATAAATTACATAAAATTTCTATTTAAATAAATGCATAGAATTTTTTTTAAACATCTATTTCAAAATATTTTATATAAATATATTCTTTTCGCAACAAAACAAAAAAAACTATAATTTGGCTCGACTCGAGGGTTTCATTTTCTGTTTCGTAACGACCATGTACAAAGCGAGGCATATTTTATCCAATAATTTGTAAGGAACTTTCTTATGTACAGGTAAATATATAACGTGATCCATTACATATTTCCCCTGCAGTGGGAAATGAGTGGAAGTCGAAGTATCGCTATCGACAGATGCTGAAGACGAAGGTCGCGAATTATTTTCGTCATCGCCGATCGCAATTTCTGGTATTTGGCAATCGTCGGGATAAATCACGTCGAGTTGAGTCGATCCGATATAAGCGTCGACACCCAATTTCTTCAATGTCGTAATAGCGAATTTCGGATTTTCCTATTAAAAATATTAAAAAAATTATTTTTATATTTTTAATATTTAAAAAAAAAATACCGTTAAGACTGGAAACAACCAAAAATCTTTATTCGAAGCAGCAGATCCAACGACTTTCATCTCCGGCGGTAACCTCATCACGACATAATTAGCTTTTTCCTGGCATTTTTCGTGTTTTTTCTGATCAAAATCCTTTAACCGCGCCAATAAAGTAGCCAACAATGGATTATTCGCTTGTCTCCTTATATTAGTGATCAAATCACCCGATGTGAACCCCCTCATCATATTAACAGCCATTTTCTGATGATCGACATTAAGTAATCGCGCCAATTCGATCGAGCATTTCGTAAGGCACGGGACATTCAACATGTTATGAATGACCAAACATTTTTGTAATTTCGTCAAATATTCCCTCGTCGTGTACATGGGATACGTTTCGAGCACTTTGGTCATTTCTTCGTATAAAAAATCGTCTTTAATCTTCACTATCCCACCACCGAAAGCCGTACACACTTTAATCGTACCGAAACTGAAGAAAATCAAATCGGATTCGGGATGACCCAATCGAGTAAATCCACTAAAGGCTTCGGCGCAATCTTCGATGAAGATCAAATGATGATGTTGGGCCACGGCTATCAAATGAGCTACGTCCATCCATTTACCGAAAATATGCGCCACGATAACTGCCACAGTGCGATCGGTTATGACCGATTCCAAATCCCTCGGATCGACACCGATCGTTTCGATGTTGATATCGACTGGGACTGGTTTCAAGTCGTGATGACGGATGATTCGCACCATGTCTGGGATATTTATAGCTGATAAAATTATTTCCGAATCCTTTGGGTATTTTTTACATTGTAAAAATAAATCGAGACCGGTTCGGACACTGAAACACGGTAAAACGTTGGTGTGATACGGCGATTGGAACAAGGAAGACAATTCGGTGATTATGTCTCTACGGTCAGAGTCGGTGTAACGGTTAAAACAACGACTTGAGGCTTTTACTATGTCGGAAGCGCAACAATCTAATAAAATAAATTATTAAAAATTAATTTTCAAATTTAAAAAATAAAAAAATTATTTCACCGATATAAATCGATCCGTAAGGAATTATTTCGCCCCATTCGCTTTCGTTCGTTTCGGTCGTCATCTTAAATAGTAAAATTTCGTTAGTTTTTGAACGTTAATTTAATTTTAAGACTTACGGCAGTTTTCGAATGTGATTGGAGTTAAATGTTGTGACTTTGAAGACGTTTTGAATTCTTTTCGAATTTGGCGGATTCATTGCTCGTTAATAACAAATTTCCCATCCCAAAATGCTTTGCGGCTAACGATGGGTGTTGAGCATGTGAATTTGATGTTTAATGTGAAGTTTATTGTTACCTACGATTTAACTTTAGACCTTTCATCCATCTCCATTTGGCATTTTTATTATTTGATTTTTACTTATTTCCGTTTACTCCCATCCAGAATTCAGACGCCTTTTGGTAAATTAACTCCAAGGCTGTCATTTCCGTGTGGGTGGATGAATATTTATAATTTTCTAAATTAAACTTTAATAAAATGAATAAAAATGTGCGTAATTATATTTTAATAAATAATACTTATTAATTGCAGATAATATAAATACATTGTGTTGGTAGAATCTATCGTCGGGCCATTTGCGCTGCGATGGCTTTGATAAAACAATAAAACCCAGGAAATGAGATTAATAAATTTTATTCCCATATTTTAATTTTTAACTTCACAGCCCTCAAAAATTAAATTTTTTATTTATTAAACCTCCAGACAAATTTCTAAAAACAAAAACAAAAAAATAACCAAAATAAAAGTGAAATACGATAAACTGTTACATAACCTGGCGGTGGCCTTGATAACGATAAAATAAACAAACAAAAAAGATGGCCACTCGAAGACGACGTTACGACGACTCAGAAGAGCTAAATTTAAATAAAGAAGACGTGGAAAACCTAAAAAAAGCGGTGCAAGATGAAAAATTCAGGGATCTCCTAAAAGAATACGCTGACGAAGTAACGGACCCGAAAAACGTAGCTTTGTATCAAAAAGAAATATCCCAACTCGAAAAAGAGCGAGGCGTCGACATAACATTTTTACAACCAAAACCAAACTACGTTATCAAAACGAGCATGAACGGCGAAAAAAAAGCATTCATCAACATCAGTTCGAACGAAAACATCGCCAAACCCAATTGCGAACAAGTGAACAACGAAGGACAACGAGGACTTCAATGGTCGATCCCATACTCCTTAGCACCCGAAAAAGAAGATTTGGATAAAGAAAGACGTTATTGTGTCGTCTACGATGCCTTATTTCACCCAGACACTCTTTATTTAGCCACTAAAAACAACCGATTCAAAAAACTAGTCGAGGACACCGCAATGGATGGAATCGAGAAGAATTTCAATGTTAAACTCGATCGTAAAAATATTCGTCATCCGCGAATGAAATTCAAAGGAATTCCAATAGCAGCTGTGATACGAAAGAAAAACGATATCGGACCGACTAACAACAATCGAGACGATATTTTAAGTTTCCCACCGCAAAGTAAAGACGATAAAATCTTAGAAAAAGACGAAAATCCATTCGAATTGAAAGCCGATGACGTGACCCCGAAAGAGAAGATGGTGGACGACGGTGGAAAATACACGAAACCGAAATATTTAATTAAATACAGGAATAAAATCGAATTGGAGGATTTTGCTTATCAAATTAATGGTGCGAAAGTAATCGATAATTGCCCGAAAGAAATATCGATCGAAATCGATTTGCCTTTGATTTCGACTTCGGCCAATTTGGATTTGGACGTGACCGAATTTAAATTAAAATTGCAATCGGAAAATCCATCGTATTTACTCGAATTACAATTTTCGTATCCGATAAATAGCGATTCGGCTAATGCTAAATTCGATAGCACAAAACGAAAATTATTCGTGATTTTACCGATTCAAAACTCGATTCGCAATTCGATTAATGTCGTCGAAGATGAGAATTTAAATGAAAATTTAATATTAAATAACGACAATGAAATTATCGATGATTTATCGATTTTTAATGAGAAAATCGATACTCGACACGAAATCGATACTCAAATGGAATTTATCGAAACATTAGACGACGATGACGACGAATTGTGTTTTGATCAAGTTTATTCGACACCCGAAATTTTCTTTTTTTTCCCGAATTATGAAGTTAAACAAAATGAAAATGAATTAATTTTCAAATTGGATGCATTTAATGTCGATCCTGAATCGGTGATAATAAAAACGGAGGAAAATGAGGAAAAATGGTTTAATATCGCGAGTTTGCAATTTACTTCGATCGGAACGGGATTCGTGCCTCGTTATTATTCGTTTTACATTAAATCTGTGGGTGTTAATAAGTTTAAAGGGTTGAGCGATGTTAAAGTCGATGTTGGTGAGGTTAATGTGATTTTTCGTGTCGGGAAACACGAAAATTGTTATGGCGAATGGGGAAATGTCGAATTAGGAGTCGATTCTGGACGTTTGGAAAATGTTGATTTGGTGACTTTTAATTCGTTGGTTGAGAAATTAAACGAATGGCAAATTGAAGTTGATGGTGAAGTGAAGAAAGAAGTTGAGCCGATTCAAGTTGATGTGCATGAAATGAATGAAAGTTGTTTGAAGATGTCGGTTAAGGTGATTTTGTTTTTAGTAATTTGGAATTTTGATTTTTCTTAATTTTTTTGTATTTTTTCTTTTTTGTAGTTGGGATCGGTGAAGAATGGAGATGAAAATGAAGCTGCTGTTGAGAAAAAGGTGGAAAATGTTGCCGAAAAAGTACAAATGGTTGAAAATGACAAAAGTAAATTTTGATTTAAGATGATTTTGATTTTTTTTTAAATTATTTTTTTTATTTTTTAGGTGATAAACCAAAGACTAAAATTATTTCAACACGTCGAAAAACACGTTCGTTGTCCGATTCGGACGAATTGGTAAATTTTAAAAAATAATTTTTAATTTTTAATTTAATTAAATTTAATTCCAGAGCCCGAATCGAAAACCGCGATCAATTCTCAAGACACATCGTTACAGTCGAAGTTTATCTGAATCGAGCGAAGATGCGATTGGCATTTCATTAGACGAATTGAGAAAAATTCCAACGAGTTCGGACGAGAAAATTCCAGAAGAAAGTAGCGGCGACGATGATTCGTCGGTGCGAAAAAGTGTACGATTTAATGACGTCGTGTCCAAAAATCTCTACAGGTTCAATTCAAGAAAAATTTTTAAAAATTATATTTAACTTAAATACGCACAAACCTTACAGATCGAGTGCGAGTATTTTAGGCCAACGTAAGAAAAATCAAAGAAAACAAAAACTGAAAAAACGAGCAAACCAACGAAAAACGAGCGAAAGCGAAGGAAGCGAAAGCGAAACAAAAGCAAAAGACGAAGACGAAAGCGAGAAAAGCGACGGCGATGGCGCTAAAAGTGACGAAGGCGGTGAAATCGGCGACGAATTTACCCAAGTCGTAAGAAAAGGCAAAAAGAAGAGAAAAGGAAATAAGAATCTAATTAAAAACGATATTAAATTAATCGAAGACGTGACTAAAGACGAACCGAAAAACGAAACTGAAAAAGAAAGTCAAAAACAAATCGAAACGATTTTAAGTTGGGAGGAATGCGAAGGTGGGATTATCAAAGTGGATAAAGTCGACGTGGGATTTACTAACACTGCCATTTTCGATTTGGATTAAATAAAAACCTCCAAAAAAAAAAAAAAATTTAAAAAAATATTTTTAATTTTTATTTTTTTAATTTGTTGAACTAGTTGTAAATAGTTAAAGATTTTTTTGTAAATAGTTTATATTTACTAGTCTATTAAAAAAAAAAAAATAAAAAAATATTTACGAAACTAAAATGATAAAAAACGAATTCATCAAATTTTTTTCAAATATTTTAATTTGTTGTATGAAATTCATTTGTCGAGGGATTAATTTGAATTTATTTACAAAGGACAAAAAATTGATGTAAAATTTTTTTTTTTTAAATACTTAATTTTACACTCATCTCATGGCGTACTGATGTACATAATCCCTTACTTTGGAGTTAAAATCATCCTTAAAAAATAAAAATTATTTGAATAATTAAAAAGTTTTTTTTATTAAATATTACTTTATCTCGTTGGTAATGTTCAGCCGCTTCAATGTTTAATGGATCATCGAAATTGAGTAAATCCTTAAAAAACAAAATTCAATTGAAAATTCACAGAAATACAAAAAATATTTACAGTAAATAAAGAATTAAGACCCCAAACGACATCTTTAAGACGTCTCGTTGGAGCCCAGCCTAATCCGTCGATTGAATTCTCACGTAATAAACTCAAACAAATTTCTCCTTCTTCGCTTATATTCGGATGCCATAAACGTGTGTGACATTTCACTTTAGGAGGCTTTGAAAAAATAAAATTTCAAAATTAATTTAAAGTATTAATTAAAAAAAAAATTAAATTCATTTACCACCATGTTGTAATCCTCAGTAACTGAAATATTAAACCTAAATTTGCCTCCGTGCCAATGTCCTTCATCGGGATTAATAATTAAATCGAAATTATGTAATTGATGTGGATCTTCGAATTTAATGCTACAAGTCGATGGTAAATTCGATTGTAATTCTGGGATTTCTAAAATAAAAATTATTTTAATTATTTCATTTTAATGTTTAATATACGATTTTAACCTTTCAGTAGTAGTTTATCTCGCACTGATACTCTTTTATATACGTTCGTTACTACATTTGGTCCTGTTTTTTTGTCTTCATTTGTTTTTCGTAGTTTCTTCGATAGGGTTATCATTCTAAAGAAATAATAAAATTTTACTTTTTTATTTTAATTTTTATTTGTAACGACTTACCCCATTCGACTGTCGGAACTGCTATTTTAAGTCTTTTTTACCGTTTCGATTTAATAAAATAGTCGTATGGATCTGATTTCTAGGAAAATAAATTAAAGATAGGCTGCGTTAACACGCGATTGCGTCGACTCAATTTGGGTAATTTTAACGTTGTTTAAGGATTTGATTGAAATTTGATTTTAGTTTAAAGTGGATTTTTTTTGGGAAATTTTGAAAGAATATATAATCAAAACCTCGATTATTAACAGCAGGTTCTCAAGTTTGATCACAAAAACCTATACCATGGCAATGACCTCAATGGGAAGTGGAAATAGCGAATTTGTCGTTGATTGGTCAAATTTGTATATCGAATCTTAAGACATAAAATTCATTTATTTAAATTCGTTTATTTTTTCCGCTACATTTTCTTATTTAATTAAATATTTAACATTGAAATGAGTTATGTTTTATTTTAAATTATTTAATTTGTCAATTTTATTTCGATTTAATCTTATTTTTTAATTTTTCCAAATCGAAAGTTTAGGATTCCCACAATTCTACGAAATTCAATGACGTAATAACATCTGATCTATGTTTACTACAACGAGGAGATGATGGCCGATTTTCAGTGGCCTTGGCAATACAACTTTCCACCATTTTTCACGTGAGATTGCATTTAAAATAGATCATTTCGAATTACATAACTAACCAAACTTTTAATGTACAAAAATCCATAGATTGCAACCGAATTTAAACACGAGGAAAAAACAAATCGAAGCTTGGCGTTCGCTTATATTAAGTTACCACAAATTTTACAAAAAATACGTTTTGGACACGACAGAAGCACAAAACTCACCATTATTTTACAACACAGAATTAAACAGTAATTTAAACATAAATAAATTCAAAAACAAAAAATTAATTTCATTAAATTCCAGGAAAATTACCAATAGACGTAATTCAAACAATTTTGGACGATTTAAAGCAAAAAGGTGACAAAAACTTAATTATTTAATTAATAAACAATAAAAATAAATAACAATTAATTACAGGCGACTGCGAATGGATAGATAAACAGAAAAAAAGATGTTATATTTATTGGCGAACACCATTTGAATGGAGTAAACAAATATACGATTGGGTTTGTAATTTAAAAATATTTTAAAAAATTAAAAAATAATTTTAAATTAATTTTAAATTAATTTAAGGCCTCTGCGAATGGAATGACAGGAACAGTTTGCACTTTATACGAATTAATTAACGGCGATGATACTCAAGGAGAAGGTGATTTAATTGAATTTAATTTATATTTTATAATGATCAATTTACTCGTAGAATTCCATGGGATTAACAACAGCGTATTAATGAAATCACTGAAATTATTAGAAGCCGAACGAAGAGCTGAAATTATTTCTTTCGATGGAAATGAAGGAGTTAAATTCTTTTAAATTATATTTTATAAAATTAATGTACACCAAATGTGATTTGATTAAAATGTTTATTGTCATATTCATTTTGTATGTTTTGAATTGAAATTAAATTTGAAAGTGTTTAATTGTATTTGTATAAGATCGAATAAATTAATAATGATTTAATATAAGTGAAATAAATATATTTAAAATACCAAAATATAATATTATAAAAATTATAACTTTTATAAGTGTAGTTTAAAAGGAATAAAGTACGTTTGTCAGGATGGCCGAGCGGTCTAAGGCGCTGCGTTCAGGTCGCAGTCCGGTCTTCCGGGCGTGGGTTCGAATCCCACTCCTGACAATTTTTTTTTTGCATTTAAAGAAATAATGTTAATAAATGGTGCTAGATTCATTTTTTCGCCGGTATTTATATTTTTTGTTCGTTTATATTGTATTGAAATTATTTTTAGTTGTTGAACAGATGGAATTCTTTTGAATGCTTTGAGAGTTGATGAATGCATTGACCCTTGGCTTTGACCTTGTGGAATTTGCTGCTGTGGGCTTTTGGTTGATTGAGTTTTGTGAATAAAAATAGTACTTTAACTGAGAATTTAGACAGAAAACAACCTGTTTGGTTTCAGCTTGTAATTTTGTTTGCAAAATGGAATTTGTTTGACAGACATTGAGTTTGATCTTTCAGGAAAATAAAATTTGGTGAAGGTCAAGAATTTGGTTTTAAAGGTCAAAATTTTGTTTTAGATGCTTTGGTTATGTTTTTTATAGATTTAAAACTCCATTATTAAAATAAAATTTAATTTATTCAATATTATTGTAAATTAATCATTAATTTTTCTTTGAATTCTGATTGTTTGCATGTTTATCACTAGATGGCAATCCGTCAACATTTTCTTTAATTTTTATAATTTAAATTAAAAACATAAATTACTAAACAAAATAATAAGATATATTCTGAGTAATACAAAATTTAATTAATTAGTTTATTATATAAACCAAAACCCCAATGTAAATCTATCTCATCATTTCGCCACTAGAGTATTCACGGCTTGTGGACATCGTCAACATTCGAGTTAAAATGTCTTCTTCATTTCTATTAACTCACTTAAGAAGCTCTATTTCAAGTCATTTAGCTGTAAGAATAAATTAAAAACAACTAAAACCAATTCCAAGTACTTTAAAACCAATTATGCACTTTTAATTATATTTTAAAAAATCCAAACCAAATGCCCTTCGTTTATCCTATTAAACCTTTTTAAAATATTTCTCTTTATTTTTAGTATTCAAGATGCAGAACGTTAGGATCATTGAGAAAACTTCACAAAACTACGGCAAACTTGCAAAAAATCCAGTCGAAAGTAGAAAAACAAACTAAAATAAATAATTTCCTTATAAAAACAATTTCTCAAAATTCATTTCAGGTTGGAAATTTTACTGTTTATGATCACAGTTACGACGTTGTTGTTGTTGGAGCCGGTGGTGCGGGTCTTCGAGCTGCTTTGGGGCTTTCAGAAGAAGGATTTAGAACCGCATGTGTCACTAAATTATTTCCAACTCGGTCGCACACAGCTGCAGCACAAGTAAAAAATATTTTCAATACGAAAAATAAATTTTAAAAAATAATTTTTAAATTATTCCTAAAGGGTGGCATCAATGCTGCTTTAGGGAGTATGGAAAAAGACGATTGGAAATGGCACATGTAAATATCAAACCGAATTTTGAAAAATTAATTTAAAATTAATTTTGAATTTTCGTAGGTACGACACGGTTAAAGGCAGCGATTGGTTGGGCGATCAAGACGCGATTCATTACATGACGAGAGAAGCTCCGAGAGCCGTCATTGAAGTAAAATTTAATTATTTTTTTTTAAATTAAAATTAATTTTTAATTTAAGTTGGAAAATTATGGAATGCCGTTCAGTCGTACACCCGAAGGTCGAATTTACCAACGTGCATTTGGTGGTCAGAGTTTGAATTTCGGTAAAGGTGGACAAGCGCATCGATGTTGTTGCGTGGCCGATCGAACCGGTCATGCATTATTGGGAACTTTATACGGAAAAGTAAAAAATACAAAAATTCTAAAAATAAGAAGAAAAAATTAAAATTAAAATTTTTTTCTAGTCTTTATCAGCCGATTGTCATTACTTCATCGAGTATTTCGCACTCGATTTACTCATGGAAGATGGAGTATGCTGTGGTATCATCGCCATGTGTCAGGATGATGGAACCATTCACAGATTCAGAGCGAAAAATACGATTCTTGCTACTGGGTTAAAATTTAATTTATTTTAATAATTTAAATTTTAAAATAATTTTTTTATTTTTTAGTGGTTATGGTCGAGCCTATTTCTCTTGCACCTCAGCTCACACATGTACCGGTGACGGAAGTGCAATGGTGACTCGAGCAGGACTTCCAAACCAAGATTTAGAATTCGTTCAATTTCATCCGACCGGAATATACGGCGCTGGCTGTCTAATCACCGAAGGTTGTCGCGGGGAAGGCGGCTACTTGATCAATGCTCAAGGCGAACGTTTCATGGAAAGATATGCACCCGTCGCTAAAGACTTGGCATCTCGTGACGTTGTCTCTCGAGCGATGACGATTGAAATCAGAGAAGGACGTGGAGTTGGGCGCGACAAGGACCACGTTTACTTACAATTACATCATCTTCCGGCCGAACAACTCGAGAAAAGATTACCAGGAATCTCAGAAACTGCTTTTATTTTTGCCGGTGTCGACGTGACCCGTGAACCGATCCCGGTTTTACCGACGGTTCATTATAACATGGGTGGAGTTCCGACTAATTTCAAAGGACAAGTAATGATTTTAAACCATAAAAATACTAAAATTAATTAAAAAAAAAATATTTTTAATTTTTATTTTAGGCCATTACGTTTGAAAATGGTAAAGACCGACTAATCAAAGGATTATACGCATGCGGTGAAGCTGCTTGTGCATCTGTTCACGGTGCTAATCGTTTGGGTGCAAATTCGTTGTTGGATTTGGTTGTATTTGGACGTGCGTGTGCATTGACCATCAGAGACGAGCATAAACCGGGCGAAACTATTCCAACGATAAAACCAGTTAATTTAATTTATAATTAATTTTATAAAATTTTAATTTAATTTTTTTTTAAGAATGCGGGTGCGCAATCGATCGAAAATATCGAAAAATTGAGAAATAATAATGGGAAATTTACGGTCGCTGAATTACGATTGAGATTACAACGAGTAATTTAATAATTTAAATAATTTATTTAGAAATTTAAAAAAATTAAAATTTAATTATTTAGGCTATGCAAACTCACGCTGCAGTATTCCGTACGGGCGAATCATTGCAAGAAGGTTGCGATAAAGTGGCTGAAATTTACAAACAAATTCAAAAAGACATCAAAGTAATGTTAAAAATTAAATTTCAAAAATTTTTAAATAAAATAAAATTTTTTTTTTAGTTACTCGATAAAGGCCTTATTTGGAACACGGATTTAATGGAAGCATTGGAATTACAAAATTTAATTATAAATGCTCTTCAAACGATAAACGGTGCAGTCGTTCGTAAAGAAAGTCGTGGTGCGCATGCGCGAGAGGATTTCAAAGTACAAAATTTAATTTCTCCAATTCGAAATTGTAAATAATTTTTAAAATGAAGGAAAGAGTCGATGAAATGGATTATAAGAAACCAACCGAAGGTCAATCGAAAAAAGCAATGACAGAGCATTGGAGGAAACACACGTTGTCGCGTCTTGATTTAACAACTGGACAAGTAAAAAATTAAACATTTAATCATTAAAAAATAATAAAAAAAAAAATAATAATTTATAGGTTAAATTGGAATATCGACCCGTAATCGATAAAACATTGAACGATGCCGAATGCAAATGGGTCGCGCCCGCAGTCCGATCATACTAAAAAAAAAAACAATTAAATTTATATAAAAATTTGTTTTGTTTTTGGGTGTTATGGTTAATACGATTTAATTGTATACCGACATTTCCCATGTAAGTAGATTTTAATTTGTTTAATTTACGACAGACGTTTGATTTTAAACTAATCTCGAAAAATGTATTTAAATACGTCATTTTAAAATGTACGAGTTTACGGTTACGTATTACACGATTTTATTTATGGACGTTACATTTTTAAATGACGTATTTTAAATAGATAGTTTAAAACCAATCGTCTGTAACATTAATAAAACGTCCGTAAGATATTTAAAATATGTGTTAAATGAACCGTAAACTCTTTATTTTGTAGTTTGCGAATTGAGAAAAAATAAAAAGAAAAATTTAAAAATTTTATTCTTGAAAAAAAAAATTTATATAAAAATTTATAATTTACAAGACTTGATACAAGCCTAAAAATCACATATAAATTTATTAAAATCTAAATAAAATCTCGATTCTTTAAATCTCTAGTAATTGGTTTTAAAAGATTCGGTTGAAAAATACTCGCAGCATCGGCTCGACCAATCAGAATCAATCCTCGAAAAAACGTATCAACAGTCACACCATTTTTACTTAATTGCGCTATTAATTCTCTCGCGCATCCACCTTGCGCATCTCTGAATTTCTTCTGAATATAAGCTATTTGCATCGAATTATAACCTAAAAAAAATATTTTTAGCAATTCAAAATTCACTAAAACACCAAATAAATTACCGAATTGTCGCGCAAGCGCAGTCCAATCCCTTTTATCCATTCGATGCGGATTCAAAAGCTTTTCAACTTGAATTAGTTTACATTTGGGTGCATCGAATACTGCAAAAAAAAAGATACAAAATGTAGTAATAAACCATGTTGGAAGGTGAAGGGTGGTCAGTTTTAGCTACGGGGGTCAGTAAAAAGCGGTTCCTTTGATGAAGGGAAATTACAAGTGCAATTAAAGTCAAGGGGGAAACGAAGTATGAAATTAAAGTACTTTATGGCGCCCCCTAATGAATATTAATGAAACTCTAATAGAGCAATCAATGGGCCATTTTAAAGAAAAAAAAATTAATAACATTTTTAAAAGTTAGAAAAAAAAATTACAATTGCAGTCGTGTTGGTCATCAAAAGTCGGTAATTTGTGATGTTTTCGTCTCGAAATTAGCCATTTCTTAACCAAAACGTATAAAATCAAACCGAAAATAACGGCCGATAAAAGCGTGCAATAAAATGGCAAAAGTCCTTCACCGAATGACCATTTATCGTCGTTTTGTACCGATTTACGAACAGAAAACACTTTCCGACCTAAAATCAAAATTCATTATTAAAATTATAAACATTTAAAATTAAAAAAAAAAATTTTCTTACCGATGCAAATAGTGTCTTGTATCGAACTGCAGTTATGCGCAATCGATTCGTCGTTTTTACACACTGCGCATTGTACACAATCACGACTACTGCTTAAAATATCGGAAAAATATCCAAAAGGACATTGCAAGCAAACAGCATCGTTCGAAGGTGAACACGGAATCATCGCACCGTAACCGTGAGGACATAAACGACAATTTTCACATTTCTTCGTATCCCGATTCCAGTATAATCCACGATCGCATTTGGCCCCGCAAACTGCATCATTAGTCGTATTGCAAACACTTTGATCCAACAAACACTCGCTACATTGCACGCAAGTCCCATTCGCTTCGTAAGTTAATCCATCGATACATTCGACGCAACTAAAATTCCCATTCAAACTCTCGAAACACTCGAATCCACGAGGACAATCGCAAAAACATTCAACCAAACTCAAATTGACCTTTTTTTATATAAAAAAAAAAAAAAAAAATTAAATATTATTAATTAAATATAAAATAAATATTTTCGTTACCGCATACGCCACGAGAGGGAATAGCATAAGCGTATATCGCATGATGTTTATCCCAAGACCGACAGCGAGTGAATGATTTCGGAGTGGTCTGAGTTTTGGTGTTTGTTGGTGGTTTTGCCTTCGCCCTTGGCAAATGATGGAGGGGAGTTTAGTCGGCGTTGGCAATTAGACGTCGCTTCGAGACTGTAATTAGACTCGAGGGGCAATGTGCGGTGTTAAGCCAAAGTGTTGACCTTGGCATGTGCACTCGAAATTTCGCAGGGTCTCGACAGTAATCACAGGTGATGCGGGCGTCAACCGGGCCTAGAGGTAATGCATCTCTATTGATGACTTTTATGGTTACTCCTCCTGTCATAAACTGACACTTTTACGCCAAATTGAATTTTTACTGTGTTATTTTACTGTTTTTCAACTTTTTTTTTTTTTTATATTTTTATTTTTTAAATAATTAATTTTTGTGAAATTTTATTTCTTTATTGGTGTTGTAAACACATTTTTTTTATTGCATTAAAATAATGTTGTAAAATTTTTAATTGAAATTTTATTTTGTTTTTGTTTTTGAATTTTTTTTTGTTTTTGACTTTTTTTGTTTTTGTGATTTTTTCGTTATGTAATTTTTAGTTTTCGATTTTGTCACCAGGTGACGTTGGTGCTGATCAATAGGAAGATGAATCATTAATTGAATTTTGTCAAGTCACTGTTAAAACGGTTTGTTTAGTTGATTTTTTTAACTATTTATTTGCTATTTTATGTTTTATTATCATTTAATATCGATTTTAAGTTATAATTGTTAATATAATAAAATGTTTTTAAAAGTTTTAAAATTTATTTTAATTGCAACTGAAAGTCGGAAAAGGTTTATTTATTTAATCTTAATTTTAAGGTTTTCTAATGTTTTTTTGGGGAAATTTTGTATTTATTATTATAATAATTTTTTGTTTTGTTTATCAGGCTTTGGTAAGGGTTGAACGATGACGACGGCCTTTAAACTACTGATACGAAGGCTTTGTTCACACCTAAATTCTATTATCCTCCGCGAGGGAGCATTGCGCTTGGCCATCACACACTGCGGTATGTTAAAAAATAATTAAATAGTATTAATTTGGTAAAACAAACAGTATAAATCGTAAACACAATGGAACCAAAGTAAAATTTCATTAAAAACGAATAATTTCCTTTAAATTTTTTTTCATTTTAGCCACTTACTCATGTAGCTTGTTGCGGATCAATAAAATGGCTGCCAAGACGAGTTAACATTGGCAAGATTCAGGCTGCAAACAACAACATCGATCAACGAACGTTTCGAATTAATCCTTACCGCAATCTAAACTCAAATCGTGTACAAACACTGGAAATAATTGAAATACGCCAACAGAAACAATCAAAACGTATTTTAGGTGAGTAAATGTGAAGAAACGAATTAATTTCGCACTCAAGTGACGATTAAGACAAAAAAGGAAATTTGATTTTCGCTCGAAAAATCATGTTCGAAGATGGAAAAAAGACGAAATTCGACAACGATCGACATTTTTAAGTGCGAAAATAGCTTTGAATGTAATTTTTATTTGTTTTACTAATATTTTAGAGCCTCGTCTTTTTCATCGGTCGCATTTTGATTTCACTAAAAATGGCGGAAGATGAAGACGAATATGATCCTGCGTTTCCAACGGGGTGAGTGTGAATTTTAAGGAAAAAAAAAATATAAATATTATTTATAATGTGTGAAGAGTGTTATTTGTGAGTTTCGAGTGAAAAATAGTATTTGGAATTCACTTTTTCCACCGATTTTATACCATTTTCAATACGAATGGAATTTTCCTTAGGGAAAAAATGAAAAATGAAGTTTTGGAAATTCCAAGGACGAAATGGTTCGACTTTTAAAATTAAGCCTCGAATTTATATTTGATTTTTTCTATTTTTATTTCTTTTTTTTAAAGGTGTTTAGATGAACGAATTCATTTTTTTTGCTTGATTTCGAGTGACCATTTTTATTCTTTCATGGATTTTGCTATCCATTAATGGCGACGTCGTTGTTTGTTATTTTTTAATTTCTTTTTTTTTT
>JAQFZU010000241.1:0-35913 GCA_034696185.1 Henia vesuviana | reverse complement strand
GCAAAATGGTAGCGAGTGAGGAAACTACACGATCCGTATTGTAAGGGTAATGTTTACACCGGTTCTTGCAAGGCAAAATGTACAACTTGTGGGTGGTTATGAGGGGTCAAAATGAAGGGAATGGGGTGGGTAGTTAGTGGGGGTGGAGGAAAAGTACATCTTTTCTCGAGTGGCATCGAGGGTCTTAGTTCAGATGCTTCAAAGACCTCCTTTATCCTTCTTTAGGCTGCAGATGGGGAAGAGATAAGTATAGGGAGGGCGATGGGCGAATGGATGACAGGGAAAGGGATGTGATCGGTGATCGCATTTCGTGACACCCCCGCGACTGTGTGAAGAGAAAGGGGTCAGTAACCGAAGCATCTATTTTCAGTTTCAATAAACAATGAGACAAGTTAAACAAACGGAAAGAGTTCGCGCTATGTGGTTTCAATTGCATGGTTTCGAGCGGCATTTTTCAGTTGCTACGTGCGAAAACAAAATAGTTTAATGACAGTTAAGCTGAATGTTGGCTCGATTGTTTTCGAGTTTGATATATCTGCAACCCTGGTTGCTTTATACACAACGGAATTTAAAACTCGGATATAAAAACAATAGTCATTTTACACTCGCGAATCGAATTGCAGGAACACATTTCAATGCAACTATGGATACATCAAGTTGGATATCAACAAACTCGATTTTATTCTTAGAAATAAAAATTTAGAAAACGTTTAAATAACATTTCAAGGAATAAAATTTATGTAAATAAGCTGTTTCTCTAATTAACAATAATATTCGCATTTTATGAGTTTTTGCAAACGACCTTAGAATTCTTCTATTTTGTTTTTAAAATTTATTCACCTCATTTTTAAAAAAAATTCTCAATACAGTTCCTGTATGATGCACACATAAAGTGTATTACTAGTTTGCAATGATGCATCTCTCTTTTATATTAAAAGAGAAAGAAGTGAATACCCGGTTGCACATCTGAACACACATTTTTATTCAAAAACTCATGCATACACACCTCGCTGTATTTGATCAGTGCATCATGCAACCAATTCATTTCCTGACACCTTCATAGCATCTGTTGCATGTCGGGGAGGATGTCACATTTACAAAAACATCAGTTTTTTCATTCAACTATATTTTTTCCTCTCGTTTTATACACTTTTTTTTTAGAAAATTTTATTTTTTCATGCATTTTATCAGTTTCGTGCTGTTTATTATTTTATTTTATATAAAAATATTTCAAAAAAAATTTTTTTATTTTACGGAAACAGTATTCCAAATTAATTAAATACATAAAAATAATAAATTTAGAAAATTTCTAAATGATGTTTTGAAATTTGTTAAAATGATTAATTTTGTCTTTTTTATCACCGCAACTTGTTTACTTCTCAATTCTGTCAGTTCGTAATATTTTATCGTATCTTTTAGAGATTAAAAAGTGTAAATTATCAAAATCAATCAATTAAAAAAATCGGTAAATTACTTTACGTAGAGTATCACTTATATAAAAAAATATTTATAATTAAAAATTAAATTTTTGAATATTCATATGAATTTTGTAATTGAAAATCTAAAAATAACCCAAAATTAAAAAAAAATTAAATTATTTAATTAATAATCGGATTAAAAATGGAAGTTAATCTAAGTAAATTATCTCATTTTCACCCTTCAATTTCAACAAACAGGTTGTCGTGTCAGTGCACTGTCTCTCTTCATTCTTTTGGTCAACGAGTGTGATAAGGACAACCTTCGCTGTTGACCCTGACACATATTCACGATGCTATACAAACCACATGCTTTCATAACCCTTCCCTTACTAAGAAAAAATTCTTGGAAAATCTCTCTTTCCCCTTTTTCAAAACTGCCTCATTATTTTTCCTCATAATAATCTTAACTGACCACTTTTTTATTTTCAGTTTTTTTCTATTTTAAAATACCAAAATTCCAAAAAAAAAAAAAAAATCTAATAGTGTTTGCGTGTAGAAAAACTGCATAAAAATGTTAAAAGGGAGAGATTGTTGGAAAAAGGAATTTCTCGTTCATCATCATTTTTATGTTGTTCTCGCTCGGTTACTAGTGCATTCCTTGTAATATTCATGCATTCCAAGCACCAACAAAATGTTATCAAAAGACCTTGGGATGGCGTCAAATCCCTTTTGCAAACTCCATCATCATGTTTGCTTTGATGGAGCGTTAATTATTAAATGGTCACTTCTTGTGGGCCACCAGTTCAATTTTCTCTGTTCAGATTCTCTAAAAAGAGGGCGACCTTGTCCTTGCTTCACGCTCTGCCGCTCACTTTTCTCATTTTCAGACGATATACAAAAGAAGAGCGAGGCTTAATATGCACAAAGTCAGGCGGTTACTCAGCCTCGAGGTCAATCCATAAAAAAATCATAATAGTCTTATACATAATTTTAAACAATTAAAAAAAAAAATTTTTTTTGTAGAACATTAATTTTACACTTAATATTCCGTAACTAAAACTGAGTAAATTTACTCTTTCTTTTTTAAATTTTCAGGTGACGTCATCTTATTACCCTTTTTAATTACAGAATTCAAGTGAATAGCGGATGTTGGATTGTTTTTAAAAGGGAAATTAAGTATAAACAGATCGAGCGACTGATTATTCTTCTTTTCATTTAATGATATGCAAAACGAAAATTTAAATTTGAAAGTGAAAATCAGTCGATATCCCCTAAGGAAAAAATAAAAAAAAATGGGATACTTTGGATGTATAAGTCAGAAAAGAATGAAGAGTCGTAAAGTAAAAGGCACACAATGAGCAATTACAATTGTCTATTTTTCCTTGCACCTTTCTTTCACTACAGGAGGAAAAAGAGACCTTGAACAAATTATAAACAACACCAAGGACTGGACTTATAGGAGGAGCCTTTGGGGTTGTGAAATTTTCATGAATTTCTTCGCTGAGTTGCACGCAAACACTCATGATAAGAGAGTGGTCGTCGTTAATTTCCAAGGAGTGCTCGGACTCCGCCCCAACTCGCATTTGCAGACCCATAAAAAATGATCTCTTGAATCAGTAAAAATTTTTTAAAAAAAATTTATGGTTTTAATCAAATAAAAATAATTTAAAAAAAATCTGTTTGTAAAAATTAATTTAGTTAAGATAAACTATGTTACATTGTATGACAGATAATTGATATTTTTTTACTTTAGAGGTTATCATCAATGTTAAAAAAAAAATTAATAATTACATTATTAGGTAATAAAAACTATTTATAATTTCTTTTAAAAAAAAAATTTATTTTCAACTTTGGTCTTTATTTCTTCTTCTTCGGATTCCGTAGACAACACAAATTGTTTTACATCTTGGAATGTGCTAAAAATACTTTACTAGTAATTAATAAATTATAAATAGTAATTTATACGATATCCAAATTAAATTTTAAAAATAATTCCAACAAAGATATTCGATCGGTAAACTCTGTATGTAAACAAAACCTGATTCTATATTTATGTATAAGATAACTTGAAAAACATGAGCTAGAAATATAATACAAATTATTTGAAAAAACAATATATTTTCTAGTTTCTTTTAATTTATTTAATAAAATACATGGACCCAAAGAATTTACAGCCAACATATAGAAACCCACTTGTCAATCATAAACCTGGGTATTAACGCAATTAATACATTTGTCACCAGACGGGGAGGTGATCGCGACTGGTTTTTCCCCTCTAATCAACCGCACCACAAGATCAAGAAAAAAATTTTAAAAACATTTGACAAGACTTCTGGATTCTTCAGGATTGACCCAATGACTGAAATTAGTAGAAGATTTGCCCACAGCAATATTTTGAAAGATTAAGTAATTGAAGATAAGTGAAATTTTCATTTTGCCAGTTATGTTCAATGATTTGTATCACGAGTCATATGATATTTCCATTGTGTATATGCTTTTGATAACTCGAATTTGAGTCAAATATCACTAGAGGTCAGGTAAAACTCTCCCAAGACTGTTTTTCATATCATTTTGTATTATTTACTTAATAAACAATCGTAGAGGGGCGCAGTTCTCGGCTGAATGAACTCAATTGTGTGCTAATGAGATTTGAAGTTGGGTGAGAGACGGTGACAAGAGGGAAAATATCAGATAATAGAGTGGAAGTCACGAGATAAGTCTTATGTCTTCTAGACGCGAGACAGATTAAAAGTGAGAATGAAATGAAACACAATTGAGAGCAATGACACGTAATATTTTTGGAAAAAAAAATCTTCTTAGTAGCATTATTGAAAGAAATCACTAAAGGAAAATTTCAAGTTATAAATATCATCTCAGGCTGACACAAACTTGTCACGCCATCTTATTCCCTCAGTCGGACTTGTAACACCAGGGGTTGATAGGTAAGGGGAAGAAAAGGGAGTTTGCTCGTTATCACCCAGCGGTAATGTCCGTCATTTTGGTGGGCCTCAACAACATTGAAGTGCCCCGCTGACTATAATTGCTTGCGGAATAATGAACACGCTGACCTTGACACCTGTTGATCAACAACTCCTATACTCTGAGTAAACCCATATATTGGAGGACAAAAGTTACTCACCTAAGTCTATTTTTAAAAAATTATAACTTTTTAGATTAAATAATAATTTTTATTATGGTTTTGAAATTTGCAGAAAATGATGAAGGAAATTTAAATATTTAATTCCTTGGAAATTCTGCACATTATTTGTGAAATGGATTTTATTTGCGTGAAATTCAGTCTGTGATCTGTTAACATAATTTTGAGTTGAATTTAAAACTCAAGTAAAAATATATGAATGCAATTTCGTAGAAAATTTAAATTTCAAATGATTTATTAGCAGAATTGTTAAGCAAAATAATTCGAGTTTCCAAGGTTTTTATTCTAACGATTCACGACAAAATGATGAAAAGCTTAATGAATTCCTCGTTTTTCCTTAAATGCAGTGATTATCGGATAAGATAATAATTATAGATAGACGATGACCCCATCGTAATATAATTATTTTTCCACGAATTACCAGATGACGAGAGACAACAATCCAAGATATAATATTTAAATAACAAATCAATACAACAAAACAACACACGTCATAACTCAACTGAAAACATAAAACATCAATTATCAATGGTCACTCGATATATTCGATATGAAGGGTCACTGTCATTTATTTTGCCTTGACGAAACAAAAGAACAATGGACAACACCACCCATTCTCTGTGAACCCCCTACGAAGAAGGATGAATGCCCCGTCCATACCAATTGTTGGAGGCAGAGTTGATGGACAATTGTGACACGTGTAATCGAGAAAAATGTTATTTTTATTTAATATTTAATTTTTTAAAAATGTATTTTGATTTGATTTTGTAAAGTTTCTTATCGTTCTTGTCTGCCATAACAATGACGATGTCTGATATGATTCGAACTTGTGTTTTTTAGAATATTTTTTTGTTTTGTATCTACCAATAAATACACTAAATTGGTCATTGACTCGGTCAGAGTTCTCAGTTCAGTCGACGATTACTGATGATAATTTTCTTGTAGAGAAAACTCATAAAAATGTTTATTTTTGTGTTGAAAATAATTTTTAATAATTTTATTAGAAATTCTTGTAAATAAAAGTGAAAATTCAACTTAAGAAAAAAAAATTAATTTCTTTATTGTTATTAGTTCGATGGTTACACCCACACAACGCTATTGGTTGCACAAGAGGCAACCCCTGAAAGTGTTTGGTGCGAGCTCGACTGCTAAACACCGAATAGGAAATTTATTTTAAAGGGAAAATGTAATGGTTTATTAATGCAAAAATCGAACCAACAGGAAAATCCATAGTGTTTAAAGTGGTATAAAATATTATATACATATTTGAGGAAAAGTTAGATGCAATAAATAGTAATTATTTTACGTTGAATGAATGACTAAAGTGACAAACTGGCCACACCCTCGGAATAAATCTACCAAATAAGACTAAATACCGCCCACACACACATCTGTTATGTAGTTTTAACTTCATTTATTTATGACATTAAATTTATAAATTATTCATATTTTATGCATTTATTCGTAAATGCCTTAATATTAAATTATAAAAGTGTACAATTTTTTTTTATTTCCAGCTAAAAATTCCTATTTAAAAACTTCATTTTTATTAGAAAAAAAAATTAAAAAAAAAATAAATAAAAAAGATTAAAAAACCAGGAATGAAATGACAAAATTTGCAAATGTTTTCCTTGAAAAAAATTATTTTTTTGCTCTCTGATGCATAAAATAACTACTTGACGAATGAGCCACTTTTTCCGTGACTTGAATTTGCCCTTGAGAAAAAGAGAGACTTAGTGAAATTACAAAAAAAAAAATACATGAAATTAAATACAATTCTTAAAAAAATAATTGAATCGAAAAATCACATATTATATTTTCGTAATATAAATAAAAGCGATTTTTTACGTGTGCGAAAATATCGTCACGTAAATAAAAATGATGAAGGACAAAACCATTCACCTTATTATTAATCAGGAAAAAAAAATTCCTGAAAAAAACTTTTTTTATCAATTCGAACACGATAGGAAGAATCAAAAAAGAAGTTTCAATTGCTCAATTCGTCATTCGATATAATTTGACATTTGGAATTTTTTTTTTAACGTTTTATCAATTGCGGCACCACTTTAACAAACCCCAAAAAAATGGTGATGAAGGGTGAATTGAGTGGAACCCAACCTGTCGCAGCAAAAAAAGGTTATTACCATGTTGGGATTTAAAGGTGTGGCTTTGCTTCTCACTCAACTGCATCCATCTTAGTGAGTGAGTAAGGGAAAGGCTGATGATGATGGCATTCCCGGCCTTGGACACCGCTCAGGTGGAACGGATGCCCCACTTTTTCTCACTTAGATAAGAAATTACTCTCTCATCTTACTCACCCCTTGCCTTAATTATAAATATAAAAAAAAATTAATAATTAATGGCTTGTTTAATATTAATTTCCTCTTTCTTAGTACACATTTCTATTAATTTTTGCCTCTAACCTCTTTTTAACAAAATAAAAAATTTTAAATTTTTTTTGAAAGTTAAAAACGGGTCATTTAAGTATTAAAATTAGAATTGCAAATGTAGTTAAGGTAGAAAGTGTGTAATTTGAATGTGAAAGTGGGAGATTTAAAAAAAAAATTTATTTATTATTTCTTTTATTTAATGAATTATGAGGTCAACGCTCTTGTGATCTTCCTTCAACTCCGCATTGCTTTGTTTAGCCTTTGAGTTGCATACAGCCTATATTAGTTGTATGACTCTTCTTTCGTTACTATATATGGTTTCTAAATTCATTTTTTGTGTGCAAATACACGTGTAGTAACATTCGTATTGAACGTGACAAACACGCGTATTTTTCTATATTTTGCGTGAATGAACTGTTGATAAATTAGGGGTAATCAAACGATTTTCAATTATTAATAATTCGTAGATATTAAAGATGTTAAACACGGGATAGTGGGTGTATCTTTATTAAATCATTTTTTATTTTATCATTTTATATCAAATTTCAAAAATTATTTTAATTATTTTTAATATGATCCTTGAAATTGAGATGTTTATTCTAAGACCAGAAAATTATATCCTTGAAAATGTTGAGATAATTTGTAATTTTTACTGATAGTAAAAGAAATTTATATAAAAATGTCAAAATGAAAATATTTGATCAAAGATTAAAGATGTGCCACTTAAGTTAATCCTAAAATGAAATAGAAATTCCTTTTCATTTGAAAAGGAGGTTTGTCTTGGCATGTTCATTATGCTTTTTCATCCATATTCATTGCTTATCATGATTGATGAATTCCTGCTGATGGGTCATCCTTCCTAAATAAATTATTCTTTCTTGTTTGAATGTAGAGAAACCTCTTTCTTTTCGATTGAATCTGCTATGTTATTTTTATTCCATCAATTTTAAACTTAACCATTTATCATCAAAAAGAGACAGTTAACTTGGTTTCTTGAAACACTTTTACTTGAAATGAATTCATAAATATCTATTACATACTAAACCTGCTGCATTCCATCTTGCATCTGATAAATCAAGAGATAACTAGTAAGTAATAATCGATCTGTAATAATGCTCAATGTACGAATTATTTGCTAGTTGAAATGGAGAGATATGATTATAACGACTGTAAATTCTTGTTTTCAAGTTAAAATGAAGTTTGAAATGAAATGAAATTATTTTAATTTTTAATTTTTAGGGATATTTAGGATTCGAAGGAAAATTAATGATTCAGTGATTTGGTTTTGGAGAAATAAAAAATAGAGAATTATGGATATATTTATCATGATAATAAAGTTTTTTGTTTTTCTAAATTTTATTGACTTTTTTAAGGTTGTATACCTTAAATTTCCATAACTTGTGAAAAATTATCAACTTTTTTTTATTACTTTAAGCATTAAAGAGAATTTCACAACAAGACCAGTTTTTCAAAACAAGTTTATGGATTTAAAAAAAAATTATTGAAACGAGGAAATACCCAAGTTTGGGTGGGTTTTATGTGGTGTTGATATATACATTACAGGATACTTGTGCAATTATTACTTCAAAATTGAAATTTGTAATCGTGTGGTTTTTCCCTTAACGTATAACTCTTTAATAACTCAAATTATTTAAAAAGAATATCTAAGAAAAAAATATTTGATTCATGTTTTTTCAAATATTAAAGTCCAAAAATGTGAAGTTGTAATTTGACAACATAAAAGATGTTTTGAATAGTAATACCTATGAAATAAATTCTCAAATTATATTAGCTGAATCTGCATTTCAATCGAACTGTTTGTTGTATATTAAATGCTTTCGAATGAACAGCCATTATAAATTTTCTTATCTCAAATTCTACTCAACTTCCTTTGAGTATTGAGTTTCTAAATTGAAACATGGATACCACCAAGGATAAATTAAACATTAGATATAGCATTGTATGAGTAGATCCCTTTGGAATATGAAGCAATACAATATTTTCCAGTCTTTATAATACGTCAACCTTGATCAACAGCAAATAAAATTTTTTTCTTTCATTACTTTCCACATTTTTATCTTTCAATTTGATAGAATAACAATGTAATCATTGGCAGACAAATTATTCAAGAATCCAAACTATCACATAGGACAAAATACAGTAAGTCTAGTCTTAAAAAAGTTGCAAGACATAACATTGAAAAACAAATTAGTGGTCTTTGAACGTCGGACCCAATTTCAAATAGATCAATAGGATGTATATTAACGAACCAATGAGGAAAAGCAATTTCTAATCGGCTGATTACGATAGAAAAATCAAAGTTCGTAACTAAGCTCTCGACAAACATTCCTGGTCAAAATCGTAATCTTATCAGACATAAACTTATTTTTTTCTTGAAATGTATTTAATCGCATTAGTCTCCTCGACCATGTCCAACATATAACCTTTGAACTTTTAAGATGATAAATAAAATAAGACTTGTTGCATTAATTATTATAATTGCATGTCTTTTTCTTTCACTAAATTAAATTAAAAGACGTACATAAACACGATTAAAAATTATTGTCATTGAAATAAAACATTTAAATGTTAATTTTTTTTAAACATTTGTTTCTCAGTATTAACAAATTAAAAAAAAATTAAAAAATGAGGTCAAAATCTGAGAAGTAAAAACAGAATGAAAAATATAGAAGAGAGAAAACCTTGCATGTCAAAGACCTTTAGAAAATTCTCGCCAATGACCAACTTTTTTTTCTTTGAGAAATGGATTCGACTTACATCGATAGAAACAAGAGGCCAACTTCTTCTCCCCTCCTCCTCCACCTTTTTTTTTTAAAAAAATCTGAATAAGAATAGGAATAAAAAGGCAATCAGCCTTGAAGTATTCAAATTGAAAACTGTGCCACATCTATGGCTCATTGGCATAAAAGCAGGCGTGACTTTTTTTTTTATTTCTTTTAATTTTATTCTTTGAATAAGTTTAAAAAAAATTAAGTTATGGAGACATTCATTTCCTTCCCCTTTAGTCGAACGATGGTCTCGTCGTCTCTTGAGGACAAATCCATTCACTCGCATATTCATCTTCGGCCTTAATGACATACTATTAAATGTTGCAATAAAAAACAAAATTGTTGCACAAAAATATGATTCATAAACAACTTGTTTGTGACTACAAATATTATCTTACACATCAAGAGATATTTTAACAATTAAAAATTTATTTATCAAAAAATATAAAAATATATAAAAAAAATAACAAATTAGAAAAATAAAACCCTAAAACTTTCTTTTAAAGTTCTACCAACAGTTAAAATGAACCGGTCTCAATTCAAACTCGTATAAAAATTTATTCAATGACGCAATCGGTTTCCGGTGTGATTTCTTAACTTTACAAATCATTCCACGAAATGAAGTCAAATATTTTGTGCTCAAAGCTTTGGATTTCGAGATTTTTAAAAAGCCTCAAGGGGCCAAAGGTATGCACGGGGTTACGAGGTGTCATTTTGTACACGTCACAGTAAATTAGAAAACCACTTTCACTCTCTCGCTGGCTTTTGGCCGCCCCTTTCACCTTTTTATAACTTCCGCCTACTTTTTCTCTCAAACATTCAAGCATAACTGAAGCGAGAGAGAAATAAATGAACTAAACTTTTTGAAATTTAATGATGCGTGAAAAATGACTTCCAAATACCATACAAAACACAATTTCACTGACACATTTACTACAATATGTCATAGAGAACTGCTCTGCACCGTGGGTTAAAGGATTCGAGGTTGAGCAACATACAACTAATTGATTGTATTTGATAACATTAAAAGTGTTTATTTTAGTCTTTAAAAGGAAGTTTATTAAAAAAAATATTTTTAATCAATTAATGCGATCTAAAATTTCCAAAATTAGAAAAAAAAAATCGATGACGGAATCGAGTGACCATGACTAAGAAATTTCCTTCTGTCAACAATGAAATGTGATGGCGAAACGAACCCCTAGGCCTTTTCGATTTAGGTTTAAAGTTAGGGTTGGGATTTACCTGGAAAGAAAGGGGGGCAACGACTGACATAAAAATCCCGGAAGGCAAAGCCAAGGCACGGTTTTGCAATGAAAACACAGGAAGACTCGTTCTCTAATGATATTGTCAGGTAATGCAGCGAAGATCCTGCTCAGGTACTGAAATATATGTTTTGTGGGTCTTCTGGAACCATCGAGGCTCCCGGCAGCCCATCTGGAAGTTGCTGGTGGAGGTTAAAAAAAATGTGTGTATGTGTTGTGTGTGACAACGACTTTTCTTCCTCTTCCTGTATAAAGTGCCAGAACAGGTGAGCACCGAAGTGCTAGTGTACAATTGTGGGTGCAAAAAGATGATGGAAAATCTTTTTTTTCCGGATGTAGATTGGGCACAATCAACCATAATTTAAGTCATTATAAAAGAAATTTTTTTTTAATTTGAAAAAATTAGTCATGGGGGCCAGGTGTTGACTATGGTCATCTTTCTTTTATGAAATAAAATTACACCTGCTATGACCTTATTTAATGGACACGATATGAAATTAAAAGAGACAAAAGGTTGGGAATTAGTCAGGAAATACAAAATTAAGGAAAAAAAATCACTTTTCTTGTTATATAAATTATTTTGATATTTAAAATAATAATGAATAGAATGTCAAGATTATACAAAACTTAATTGCTTCTATTAATCTTATGTTGTAAATTAGATTGTTTACGTTGTACATTTTTGTTTTTGATTTTTCATAACTCATTAACTCTTTATTCAGTAAAATTTTCAGTTGCGAAATTGCATAAAAAAGACAAACAAATAATAATAATAATAAAAACAAAAGAACAAAAAAAATGATGGGGAAAAGGAAACAAAAAATTAAAATTCGCATTCGTTTTTTTTTTTTTTACCATTATCAGTACTGTGAATAAGAAAACAAATTTTCTAATCATTAAACACACAACGTCCCTGACATTGTCTGAATAAATTTCCTCCTCATTAATTGCTAAAATTTTTTTTATAAAGTTGGGGGGGAAGTGGAGAAAACTCAAAATCTATTCCTGTTTACATTAACTGTTTATTATCGAATAAAAATCGAAAAAGGAAATTAAAAGTTTCTGTATTGCAAAAGCAGCTATTTAAAATAAATTATAAAATATTAAAATTGTCAAAGAAATTAAACGGGAGACACGTGCATAAAATAGTGATTTATAAATTTCCGCGGTTTGAAATAAATTTTTATTTAGGTTAATTTTGGTAAATTTTGACACACCTGAGGTTTTGTGTTATTTATTTATTTATTTTTTTAAAAATTTTATGGGACGCCGCCTTCTATTGTCATGGGTGTTCGAAAAGCCTAGAACAGGTGGATCCAATCACGAGCTTGGGCTCCTATTCATGTGACGTGTGTGGACGCGCATAACATATTAAAGACGCAGCGTGGGAAAACGCGCAGAGATCGGATTGCGCCAGGTGAAAACGACAGGTGCACAACGAATAGAATTTTTCTATTCTTTGTACGAGCGTGTTTAGATAAGCATCATTTTTATAAAGGGTAAACGGCTCGTCTTTATTACAATGCAAATATCACGCTAATTACATTCCAATGAGTAAAAGAATAAGATGAAAATTAAATTAAATTTTAATTCCGAATCGTGTGTTCCAACCTGTTTTTTCAGAAGTAAAAATTTAAATTTTGAAAGTTGGATGAGGGGAAAATGAAAGGAAGGAATAAATAAATAAATTAATAAATAAAATAAGTAATTTCCTTGATCTGTTGAACTAACGATGGGATTGAAATGACACGATGCAAACTAAAGAAATAATAAAAAAAAATTATTAATTTATTCATACATAAAATTATTTTAAAATATCTCATCTGTATTTCAACTTATTTTTTCTAATTTTAATCAATTTTTTGCATTTAATTACACTTAAAAAATATTGTTTGTATATTAATGTCATATTAGACTTTTATGACTATTTCAATGCCTGTGATTATTCTTCATGTCACATATTCAGCCTTTATTAAATGAAGGTCTGCTTTCAATCATTTTATTTTGTGGTAAACACTTAAAATTTAAAATAACAAATAAATAAAAATTATAGTAACAGTTCACACATCTGACTATAATTATCTTTGCATCAAATAAAATTTTTAAGAACTGAAAATTTTTAATTGAGACTAATAACTCATCCAGAAATTAAATTCCATTTTCAAACTGACACATAAACAAGAAAAATAAAAAAATTAGGTGGAAAATTTGTTATTAATGTAGGAGATTTAAAAAAAAAATATAATAAAATGCGACTTGATCTCGTTTAGTTTTCATTGCAGGAAGAGCCCGTCGTGTCATTAAGTTCAGTGGTCTCTTCCTGAGAGGAATACTATCGACCTTATTAAGCAAAAATGAGGCTTATTTTTTTCCCAAAAATTCCTTGACATGACTGTAATGAATGTGATGCGGTGATATATCACCATACTATATATGATAGTATATGAAAATAAAACTTAAAAAGAGAGAAAAAATAACCACAACACCATTCAAAAAACTTCTTCGTAAAATACAAAAAAAAATATGTTCATGTGATGCCATCAACCAATCATTGCTCTCTACGTGAGTGCAGAAGGTGTGGAATATTAATTAGCAGCAAGGCGAACAACCAGTCGACTAATTCATCGTTTCTGAAATGCTATTTCAATGATTTTTTCAATTCATTGTTGTATATATACAAGAGTTGAAGACAAACTTGTCCTCCTTGGACTTCCAAACAAACAATCAACCTTCAATAATTCAAAATATACATTTCAAACTTGATCTTAATAACATTCAATTCTTTTTTTAATTTAAAAAAAAATTATTTATTATTTTTGTTTGGGAGATAAAAAAAAAATGAAATTGAAAATATTTGTTTTACCTAAACCAATTACACGTAGCTCCATCTGGAGCTAATCACACTAAATCATGAATTACATAATCATTTTCCCCCCGCGCTTAAACTTATTTTTCATGGACTACTGCGCTTTCTCCCATCATTACAATTTGAAAGACACAAAACTCCTATCACTTAGAATCCTTAATGTAGGGTGGAGTGCCGTAGCGAGGGCTTCTATACACATACACAATTATTATTTTTTTTTCCTTCACTACTACACCGTGTGATCATAGGATTTATAATTCTTAGTTCTTCCTCGCTGCGAGGCATTTGGCTACTGAATAAAATATTTCTCACAGCGGCTATCAGTTTTAAAATGGCTTCCTTCATTATTTATAATAATTTCTGAGAATAAAATTGTTGGATAACTATTTTAGGGGGTTTTTTATTTCTGTCATTTAAAATGAGAAATAAAGATTTGAAATAGATATTAAGTAACACTAGATGAGAATAGTGGCGATTAGATTGGATGGTACGACTGTCGTAGACTGGGACATTAAAGATGTAGTCAACAGATAGGGATGTTAATGTAGTCATTTCTAGTCGTCGCATGCGTACATATTCTCCTGCCGACAAGTATTCAGGCAACTGGAGGAGTTGTTGTCGTAATTTAAGGGAAAATAGTGCCCTCTAGTGCATGATGCTGGATTGCCTCATATGAAGACGGCGCCGTTTTGTCTCTGTTGAAACCAGAAGCTGCGATTTCAAAATTATTACGAATTTAATGAATTATTATAAATTTTTGTTCTTCAATTTTTTTTTTAGTGAAATATAAAATTCAAACAACAAAAGGAAATTCTCAATTTAAAATTCTTTGGCCTCGATTTGAGGGCCGATGGATAAAATATAGTTAATGAAGTCAATTGCACTATTTTGTAGGGCGTGGCATTTTTACTCGGAGAATGTCAAGGCCTGTTGGCCACTCGCACGCAAACTTAGTAAGAAAAAATCTATAGAATGAATTAAAGAAGCAAATCATTTTTAATGTTATTATTAGAATGATATTTTTTTTTCATTTTAACCATCTGAAATAATTATATACAAGAAAAAGTTGTAACAAAAAATAAATTGATGAATTTAAAATCGACATTTCAGAAAAAAAATATTTTTTTTAATATTCAAAATACTTTAATTTTATATCAAATGATTAGTACATATAAAAAAAACCAAAGTTCAACAATTGATAAGAACATAATTAGGTATTTTTCAATGGAAATAACGATTGTAAATGAACGTTATGAGAAATCTAATCCACATTACTCATATGTACACATATACACATTGAATTCTGAACTGTAGAGAATAAACACATGGTATTAACTAAAATGTCACGTACAAACACGAAATCAAAGTTCAATCAATTGCAATCAATTGTTTAAATAAATAAATAAAAAAAAAAAACAATTAAAATCTAAAAAAAAAAATAAAAACTTCTACTTAAATAATTGGAACATTATAACTTTATTAAAAAAAAACAATACATTTTTTAATTTTAACAAAATTAAAGCTGATTATATAAAAAATAATAACAAAGTGTTAGCAACATCATATTAAACACATGCATTAGCCTATAGTATAGCTTAGCATCAGCTGCAGGCACAAATAGGCGAAGTTCAATTTATCTACATCCGGTTTTTTTAAAAATTAATGATAAAATAATAACAGTTAAAGAACCCAGCATCGCCCTATATCAACTTTAATAATAATAAAGACATAATACATAAAACTAAATAAAATATTACAACAACTCCCACGCTTAATGTAGAAATCTCATGCATTATGGATCCAATATTTTATCTATTATGTTTATAATCCTAAAGGCCACAGTGTGATATCAACAATACACACACCCTTTGAATGGACCACATGCTGATTGCCATTCAATGCAGTAATCAAATCAAAAATTAAAAAAAAGAAAAAACATAATTAAATGTAATTATCCAATCGTGTGAATTAAAGTTGATTTCAAGTTTTTCTAGAAGAAAAAAGTATTTAAAGGTGCGTTCAACTCGATCTTCGCTTTGCAAGTTGATGATGGTGGTTTCACTTGTTTAGTTCGGAATTTATGGAATAGAAAAAAACGATTGCAGCGCCCACAGTGGTGAGATGTGAAGGCCAAGGAAAGTAGGACTCGAGGTCAGTGACATTTGCAAACAGACTTGGGCGCTACACACTGCGGGGGAGGATGGAAAAATTTGCACACAGTCAGTATTGCAAGTTGGAGGAGGGTTCGAAGAAAAGGATTCATTACCTTTCAAATTACCGTGACCTGCATGAGAATGAAGCATAGGAAATACTATCATAAAGTATAATCACACACGAATTGTTTTTTGTTTCGTTGTTTTTAATATTTTTTTATTTTTTTTGTTCTTTAATTTTACGATTATAAAATTACATAACAGAAAAAAAATTAACATAATCAATTTGTTTATTTGAAAACCGTATTCGCCAACTAATAAATGCCGCCAGAAAGGGCGTTACTTAGGTTAAATGTCAATGACAGAAGATGAAAAAAAAAGGTTAAAAATCTTAAAATCATTTTAATTAATGTTTTGAAATGCTAAAACTCGAAATTCTAATTAAAAAAAAAATTGTTTTTTAAATATTCTTTTTGTTTTTCTTTTTACACTGACCAGCTGCAGCAAATGAAAACATTAACTATGACCCACTATTGCGTGAAAAGATAAAGCGACGGCTATTATTCAAATCCTTTTTTTGCTTATCGCCCTGAGTAGACACTACATAGACTAGTACTAGACTCGCCTTTGTGGTCACAAGAGGTACCGTAGCCATCAGCATGTTTAATGAGAATTCCATCATTTAAAAGGCCCTTGGACTAGACGTGGAAAAAATGACTAGACGAAGACAACTTTCTTTGGACAACACTTGACGAGGGGAGGTAGAGAGGGGACACTCTTCAGTTCTCCTTTCCAAACAGCAACCAAACAAGCCCCTATATGCTAGCCCTTGTTTCACTGTTTTTTATTAAATGCATACTATATACACCTCTTTCTACACATATACTCTGGCCATTAAAGGGTTAGCAACCAAAAGCTTTCTACTGCATTTGAAGGTAGACGTACACAGGGTCCGTGCAGTACGTGCATGGGTATGTGTGTGTTCCTTTAAAGTCGAGGTGGGGGTAAAATAAAAGGAGTTTGGGTTGAAAATGTGTACGAGGGGAAGAACACCTGACACAAACATGCACTTACACTCGAAAGAGGTGAGAATATGGGGGATAGAAAGGATCTTTAGCAGTTCATTGGAGCATGATTTAACCTGCACAGATGGAAAACCAGAGTAAAAGGACGGATGTAAATGCGTATTCATAGCATGTGTATGAGTATGAGACCCATTTTACCATTTGATTATTTGGAGTAAAATGGTGGTGGTGGGGGAGGGTATTTTTCATATAGCTGGAGGTCACATCCCTTCCCTTAACCCACCATTCTGCAAACTCACAATCCCGTTTTATGATTTTCCCTCTGCTCAAAACACACACATAATACTGTTAAAGGGGTTAATAACCCTAAATTCCTTTCCACAAGGACCCTCTCTTTTCAGAGCTACAAACAAACCCGCCCCTGTTTTCGCCTTACATGGGTTTTGTTACATCTTTCCTTATTTCTGGCAAATAAGAAAAAAAATATCAAAGGAGAATTTTTTTTTATATTAAAGGATAATTTTTTTTTCAAAAATTGCGAATAATAATTCAAATGGAAAATTTGTGAAACTTATCAGGAACCTCATGTACTTTTCTCCTTGAACTGCGTTGTTGATGGTGCTTTTTAACCCTTTGCTTAGCATTTCTCATTACATACACAACTATAGAGTCAATTAAATGTGTGGGAGGTTAGTTTTGCTCGTGCTTTTAATACAAAAACAAGCTTGCTCATTAATGCCTGCTGATGCTGACCAACACCTGCGCTTTTCTTATGGAACAACCATGATGATGCAGCAACAAAAACGTATGCAATAACGAGCCCGACTAAACAGACATAAATAAAAAAAAGTCGCTAAGCATAACCCAGGTGTTTGCACAACAGCACCAAAGGGTAATAAACTTCAACCAAAAGGGTTTTCATTCCACCTAATTCGAACCCTTTGTAACAATAGCACCAAAACGTGCAATGAGAGGAAACAAATCCAATCTTTTCTAATAATTACGGGAAGACACGAAATATATCGAGCTATAAATCACAAAAACATCTTTTTAAAGAAGGTCTAAAGTGAAAATATAGTTGAATAGGGTAGGATGAGCCATTTTCGAGATTCTACATCCGATAAACACTCCAATTATATACTTCTCACTCACCTACTCTTAACGAAAACCCCATTCTCCATACAATTACATACGTAGTTTTAATGCTAAACACGTTTAACACCAACTTTTTCTCTCCGGCTCTTATATCACTCGAAATGGTATCCCTTATCATTAATTTTTGTTAGGCACTTAAAAATCGAACAAAAAAGCCCGAGGTTAAGAATGAAATGAATAATAATAAAAACATTAGTTTATTCAGTTTATGATGTGCGCCGCGTATTTATAAATGTAAATTGAACAGTTCAATAAGAACGAGATACTTACATCCAGGCTCACTAATTTCTTTCTTCCTTTTAACTGGAGGGGCTAATTTTGGGGTTTTGACGACTGCAATGTATAAGTCGAGATGTTTATCTTGTGGCTTTGCGACCTCGAGGTAAATGGAAAGGAAGGAGAAAAGAGAAGATGAAGAGAGGGGGTCGTATTGACCCTGTGGGTGGTAAATCAAATTATTATTTTATTTTTTAAAATTTTTTTTTTAATCCATTTTAAAAATCTAAATAGAGGAGGTCAAGAAATGGGGTTATAGGAGAAGGATGCTGAAACAAAAAAATTGGAAAATTGATGATTGTACACCTATTATAATAAGGGATCAAGTTTTTGTGTTATCACTATTAAAGAAGGAAAATAAAAATAAAAAGACATGGAAAACAATGTGTCCATTAGCGAGGGTGGTGATTGATCACGATTTTGACCTTTCCCGGAAGTTATTTAATTTTTTTAAAGTGTTTCAAATTCAAAAAGCATGCGATATTTTGTTAAAAGACCCCCTACAATTTTTTATTTTAGTATTTAATTTAAATATTTTAATTTAAATTTTAAAATTATAAATATATTTAAAAAATTGGAATTTCCAAGTTCAAGGTGGCCTTGTGAAGCAGTGGCTACACTGTACAATTAAGATCAAATCTAATTCTTTTATTATTACTTATATAGGTGGAATTTGTCCTTGGTTTTTTCGGCCAGCGCTGCAATTGTTTTTATTAAAAATCAGTCAACCCAATCCAAAAGTAAAATGTTATTAACCAGCGGTAGGTAAACAAGTCCCCATCTTTACTCACAAAACCACTACACACGTAGTCTTACAATCGTCTTGTGACTCATAACTGGTGCAGTAACTGACCTGCTCAGGGCCACTGGGACAGTGGGACAATGTAAACCGAGGTCAGGGCTTAGAAAATCCCATTTAAAATGCCTCGTATATATAAGTCAGGGGGGCCCTCGCTAGACCAATCCATATACAAGTAGTTTACTGATGGCTCTCTACAGTTTTTCAATGTAGGACAGCTTAGAAATTATGTAAAGCTGTAAAATGGGTGTAAAAAAGAGGATGAATGATGGGTGTAAAAGTAAGACAAAACCCCCAATTTGTGGTTTTGTCCTAGAAAATGTTGTTTTATCTTTGGATATGCAAAATAGTTAAAAGTGCTTACATTTACACAATTTTCTATATTTAATTTAATGTTTCTATCTCTTGTAATTACGTGATAATCATAAAACTGACTTATAATCTTACGTATGTAATTTAAGTAAAATTATTTTCTGTATTTATATATATGAGGATTTATTGATATTTTTCAGTATTAAAGAAACACTAAGAGGAGATGAACAATTTGCACCCAAAGTATTCATTAGTGGAGTCGCAAGTGCAGAAAATTGCTTTTTATGAGTTACATATAGGGCCATGTGTACGTGATAAAGTAGACTCGCAACCACCTATTTCTCGAGACGGAGACAGGTGCCGAGAGCGGAAATCAGATGAAACTCGATTGCAGCTGAAGGTTACCAAAACTTATCTCGCCTTGACCATCAAATTAACCATTGGAGTGATTTTCTTTCACGAAGTCACTTGCTAACTGTCCACTCGCAGTAATACAAAAGTTACTAACGATTTAAATTAACTGCAATTTAGCTTTGCGGTGCACTTTTATATATAAATACACTGAAGACAGAAGGGTGTGGGGGATTACGAAAAAGCCTCTGGCTATGGCCTTGAATTTGTTTTACGAGTTCTCTATCATCAAATTAAGAAAAAAATATGAAAAGATTAAAAAAAAAATAAAACATATTTTGAGCTAATCCATAAGATAATTGCCGTGATATTATATATTTTGATGGGCATTTTTCGTTTTTAATTTCTTTACGCTTTTATTTTACTTGTCACGCACCCAACTTGTTTTCGATTTCTTTAAGGATAAAAAAGTAAATAAATAAAAAATAGCAGCAAACATTTAGAATAATTATGACTTCAAATAACAGAAAAAATTTAGAAAAAGATGTAGAAATAAGATAAAAACCTTTAAACTATGTAATTAGAAGTTATATAACACATTAAATTTCCAGGATTTTGGAATAGGAAATGACTATTAAAATCATCAATGTCAGTAAGAAAATTAGAATTTTAATTAATGTGCTGTTTACGCCATAGAAATTACATTGTGTGTTTCACATGCAGCTTGCATACAAAAAACGATTATTTTAACTTCGCCAAAAGAGGAATATAAAAAAAAAATGAAAAGAAACAAATGTGATTGCATAAGTAAATGAATTATATTTTCTAATTAAATTTAACTCATTTTTTATTTTTTTTGCTTTCTTATTTTCATCAAGAATGTAAATTAAATGCTTAGAGCAAGAGAAAAATATTTTTCAAGATTAAAAAAAAAAATTAAAAATTTTAAAATTAATTGTAGCCCTTTAGGTAAAATATTAACAACTACAAAGACCTCATACTGTTTTCAAGAACAAGGTACTTCTAACGAACTTTAGTGAATAAAAATACCTTATATGGTGTTATAATCCAATAGTTGCAAAATGTTAAAATTTTTTAAACAGAATAACTAAAAAAAAAAAATCCTGTTTTACAAGTTCTTTTCTTGATTGCAATAAAGCATTGGTGGACATTGCTGCAGCAAAAAGTGAGAAGTCAGAGAGAGAAAAATGGAGAAAGAAATAAGAATGAGCAATGTGTAAGGTTCCTTACACCTACTGGGGTGGTCTGAAAGTATGGAATGTTGTCACGAAAAGCTACATTATATAAAAGAGACCACGTGTATGTGAGTGTGTGTTGTGTGAGAGACCTCTGATGACAAACTAACTCAAAGACCTGCTCTTTACTCTCTCTCTCTCTCTTTGCTCTTTACTTCCATCTGCACCTTTTAAAAGAAAACCAGAAAGAGGATTAAAGTTCTTTGCAAATTGCATTGCATCTCAGACAAGGAGAAAAGGAGGAAGTTTACAACCTTATCGTTACTCATCATCTTTTCCTCATTTATGTCTTTTTTTTTAATTTAAAAAAAATTTCAAATCAAAAATAAATTAAAACTATCATTTTTCAAATGGTCTTTAACCCAAGATCATCAAACCTAGAAAACCTAAATAAGCAAATGAGAAAAATATATTTAAAATAAAAAATAAAATAAAAAATATTATCAGTACTTTCCATCAGCATTGTGGATGAAGAAAATAGTTCTTCTCCAGAAGATACAAAAGTTGAGGCAGATATACAATTGGCGCCATTGGACAATTGGCAGCACTGGCAGCATATTCTTTGTGCCATTGCCCATCCAGCAAAGCCCATCCACACAAGTAAGAGGGGGAATGTAAATGAATAAAAGAGAGTGAGAAGCTGCAGTTGCAAGCAAAGCTCGTTCCTAGTTGTGTGTGTGTGAACTTAGTGAACGACTTGAAAGCACTGGCTCAGTAGAGTGGAAAGAATAGCGCGATTGTGCTTTGCTGAGTCCGGGAATAGGAAGAAAGAGAGCTGGTCCCTGTTCAAACTGAGAGGCTTTTGCAAGTAGAAGGAGTCCCTGCTCCATTACCCATTGAGCCAAGAGTTGGCTATGAATGCGGACGTTGAGGCCAGCATCAACGCCGGGGATTTTCAACCACCTTAGTGGGCGATCACCTTCCATTCAGGTGCTATTTAAACCCCTTTGCCATCCGCCTCAATTCTCTCTACTCTCTCACTTCTCTCTTTTCTCTCTCTCCCTTCGATTGTCGATTCTCCGAAAACGTGATAGAATCAGATAAGGAAAAACTGGCAAAACTGAAATGTTTATTCATGCGTAAATGAACGTGAATTTGCAACTCATATTTATCTTTAAAAAACTTCCAAAAGAAGAAGATTTGACATTTGTATTTAAAAGAGGTTTTGTTTGAGCTTGTTTTGTTCAATTAATCGTAATTAATGGTGTTTAATTAAGAATGGCGGTCACCCCCACTATTGAAATTGTGTTTCAAAAGGACAATGTTGTAACTTAACGCCTGAAAGGGATCGTTTCTGGTTCAGTCGACTTCGATTCTTATCTCATCTCGACACTTTATATAACCCCCTCCCTCCCATTCGTTAATTGACATTAACACGCAGAATGGAAGGAGAGGGTCGACACTCAATCAATCGGGCATTACCTATTCATAAGCACGTGATTGCGTGAGAACGGAAGAACCTCTTGACACCCCCGCGTGGCAATGCAATTTTTGGTCGACTCAGCACGTGCATAAGGTGGGAGTCGCGATTTGTGGGAGGTCGCTCGTATCAATGGCCTTTCATTACATAATCTTTTTTTTTGCGCCCTTTTCCAAGTGCAACGTTCTTTTTAAAGTTTGTTATCAATTTATTTTTATTTCTTGTTTTTCTTTATTATTTTTATTTCGTAAAAAAAAATCCAAGTTATAAATTTACTAATTAGAGATTCAGCTCATTAAAGGTTTTTTTTCCCCTCTTTCTCCCTGGATTTCTTGCTCGATAAATATAGTTGGTCAACGTCCAAAAATGGTAGGAACCTAAGAATTAATTGACCAGAGCCCTTGAGGCAGTTCGCACGGAGTTATTACTAAAACTAGACCTAATTTCAAGCGTCAGTTTTTATAATTATCAATTTTGGTTTTAAAAAATTATTAAAATAAAAAAAATAAAATTTTAAATGAAAAAAGAAATATTCAAAACAAATGAAAACAACTTTTAGTTGTTTACATCGGAGGACCAGTTTCAAATACATTTCAAGTTTATGAATATGCAAATACACACTCTTTAGCATAATGTCATTTAAAGCTTAGAAAAAGCTGTATATATATATATATACAAAGTAAATGGCGCACCCATCCCTGTACGTGACAACCAACGAGAGACAAGAAAAGTGAAGAGTTGAATAAACATCCTTTTCTCAGGTACATAATAAAAGGAAAACCAAGGTCACTTTTCAATCATTTATCAACGTGTTCTGTACATTGTTTAGCCATTCCTGACTGGCTGAATCAAACTCCATTTCTTTGCACAAGCTGATCACTAATTAAGATTAAATTTAATGATAGAAAAATGCAAAAGAAAAATATTTCAGGGTGAGCCAATCGTTTGCAATTCACGCAACAGATCATTGCCTTTTTCGTTTTTAATACATATCATTTCAAGCGATCATTTTTTAAAAAAATTTCCCCCTCTTCAATTCACATGGCCGGGCAACAACAGAAGCTCAACTGACCAAGAAGGCAATGGTCACTCAAAAAAATTTTTTTTATTCAATAACGAGGGACCTGTTGAAAAACTTGTGGTTGATTGTGCAAGCAAAAAAGAGGAGAGCGAGTTTTATGGAAAACTCAATTGTGATGGGAATAAAAGGAATTAAAGTAAATTGAGAAATAGACATTTCAATAGCACTTACAGTATAACTAATAACAATAGTTGTCAACATTTTTCATTTTGACACTTTTGCTGACTGTATTAGACATCGGTTCGATACACATGGCAGCTATGGCCACGGCTACTCACGATAATCATGATAATGATGGCTGTGATGATGATGATACCTTCGTTTTCACTATAATTCTCGTTTCGGGAGAGACCCTCAAAACGAGAAGAAAAAAAAGCAAAAAACGGGTCTTCCAGTAAAACAGGGCTTTCGAGTTTTCGTTTTTGACACCCACAACGCCACTTTTTCACTCACCAGGACCCATCAGCTGAGACTTTAAACAACCCATCATCCCTCGAGTAGACGAATCGCAGTGGACCACAACCACATTCCATTGCACGAACCCTCTTCACCTCTCTTTTTACTGGCTCTCTCTTTGTAAATTTTCGAAGATGGCTGCGTGAGGCTGTGAGGCAACATGGGGCGGACACTTCATTTTCAGCCATATCCAGGGGGTACCATCTTTTGCTAAGAGGGAACTCTGGCGTATATGTGCAAATAAATTGTGGAGACGAGCCCCTTCTGATTAGAGGGGTCACTAAAAGAAGGGAACTGGGTAGAGATAAAATTGTAGGGGTCTCTTTCCGTTCTTATTTTCCTATCTAAATGAACTTTTCCAAATATTTTTGTGATAATTTTTATTTTAGAAGAAAAAGTTCAATTAGTAATTGAAATTTATATTTTGGAAAGTCAATTTGAGGATGTTTTTAGTATTTGATTAATCACACTGTTTGTCTTAAGAGAGCAATCCATTTCCAGGAACCCCTTGTTAACTAAACAAGGCAAAACTCTTCCCTCTTTTCCTCTTCTTAACTACTTTTAGGTCATTACACACAATTCCCACACACAAATCCCAGAAGAAGAAAAAAAAGAAATTACACACAGCAAGAGACAGCAAATTACATACTAGTACAATACTCTTTTCAGACCAGGATATAACTAAAACTTTATCCACATTGTCAATGTATACATACAATATCCTAAATTTAGTACCAGAAAAACCACCTCCAACTGTTTTCACTAACTAACAATTTTTTATGTGTGTATGTGTACCTTCTATTCACATCACCTTTGCCTCTATCTCAAATTCTCTTCTTCTTTTTATATTTTTTCCATTCCCCTTCCCCTTATTCCACCTTTCTTTTCCTTAAGGGCACCAGCAAAGCTTAAGGGAGAAAGAACCACTTCTTTTCTCCAACGCAGTGGTCCACTCAAAGGTGAAACCAAACCTCTGCATTGCCAAGAAAGGCAACCCGTTTTTATTTCCCCTTTAATTCCCTCACATCGAAGAATAGAAAAAAAAGGTTGATAAATTGCACCATTTCTTCTTTAAGCGGTTAAATCATCATCCACCCACCAAAACTCGAAGGAACCGGTCGAGAATCCTGCAACATTTGCAGGTCACGGATTTCTTTTCTTTGGATAATGCAATACCAGCAACGTTTCGTACGTAATGGAATTTTCTTACCCAAAATTAACATGATGCAAATCTGGCAACGCAGGCATTTTGACAGCTCACATATGTTGTGTATATCTCTTGTTGATGTGCAGAACTAGGAGTCAACCACCTTGTAGAGTTATTACCACCACCACTAGCATACCAGATTTATAGATACTGATTAGATGAGCCTAACATCACCACCTATTTTTTTTCTTTCCCCACACTCAACTTCTCTTAAACCCATCTTATAAATCTCCAATTCATGTAACACAAACAACATTTTTCAATCCCAAAAAAAAAATTTTCCAAAAAGTAAAAAAAAAATTAAAATGTGCAACCACACTTAAATTAGGGACCCTAAATTACTTTTTAAGGTTTTTATGCCAATGCAATTTATTTTTTTATCTTTGAGTCTCACGATTATTTTCCTGGATTTTCTCAGATTTATTGCACCAGCGAGCGGCTCTCTGGAGGAATTTTTTGCCAAAGAGACAGATGAGGGAGAAAACAGCCAAAACTCGTCCCCTCGTTTTATGATACCCCCTTGGTTTTCAAAACTCGCCAGCTGTTTATGAGTAAGCTGGAACCGGGACCTTTAGTAGAGTGAATCAGCTGAGTTGATGCAAGTCCATCCACTTCATCCAAGGCTCCGCCATTTTCTTTTGACAGGTTCATTTACATTCTCCTTGAAAAGTGCATAAAAAGAACTGCCACGGTCGACGAGATTTTCATTTCGCATAAAAGCTACTAGAGTTGTCAGTTTAGTTACTCATTTGCATTCGATTTTTTTTTCGGTTGATTGCATTGTATTTTATCGCAGTTTCTTTTTTTTTTTAAATTTGAATTTACTTGTAAGTTACACCTTTACGATTTAATCAAGATCCAAAAGTAACAACTCTGAGCAATTAAATTAGAAATCCACATTGACTTTACTACTTTTGCCCATTATCGTATATTATAAACTTGTCAGACGATGTGCAAGGTTAAAGGTTCAAAGGTCGCAATAGATGGCGTTGGACGCTTGAATTATTTTTTCCATTCGCAGCCATTTTCTACTTGATCTTCCACCCACGTTACAAATCTTAGTAAGAATTTCAACGACTCTATTTATTTGTATTTAAGAAAAGGTAAGTCTTAATTTAAATATTATATTCCACGAAATAAAATTCTAAGGTCATAAAAGTTCGAGTATAATAATTACAATGCGAGCAATTAAGTATTTGCCAGAGTGTAGAGGCATGAAATTAACGCTTTTCACCTGTCTTGTTTATTGACATTTATTATAATTTCTCTTCTTCCTGCTCCACCCTGCTGTAAAAGAATTTTTTTGTTCAATGATACTTAAAAATGTTTAGATCTTAAAACCTTTTATTACACTTTCTTTCAGGCTTTAACAATCATTAAATAGAATTACAAACTGAAATAATAAAAACCTTAAAGTTGTAATCTGAAAATAAAATAAAATTTAAAGATAAATTAACACTTATTTTATGATCCCAAATAGAAATTTAAAGTGTTGACAAATTAAATGAAGTTGAAAATATGAAAAAAGAATTGAATAGAGCACATTGATATCTCAATTACCCATTCATGCCAATCCTATAATATACAAGGCATCTAGTTGTTTTTTCGTCTCGATACTTATTCACAGTATCACAAGCTCTTCGAACCAATCCCAGTTATCAGTCTCAACTCCTCCTACTCCTCCGAGGCATAAAAGCGGTGCGCTTTTGCTCATTTCTGTCCTTCAGTCAGTGGGTCAGTGCGTCTCTCCAGCCACCGAGTTCACCCAAGCGTCTGAATTTATACATACCTGAGAGAATACGGGTCAATGTTATAACTCAGGTTCAGGTAACATTCAGTTTAGTTCACCGGGCTAATCACAGAGAGCGCTCTTTGACTGAAATGACCATCAAAAAAATTTCAAATTAAAAAATTGATTAAAAATTCTCTCAAAATCACTCTGGACCTAAATAAGGTACCTATTGGTGCTACACCTACCAATTTATGGCAAACAATGATTATGGGAAGGGGAAGGGATGAATGTGCAAAAGAAATGAGTTGGTTGTTCGCATCAAGACCTCATTGAACTGGCAATTGGTTCCACTAAAAAAAAAATGAAAATAAAATTACCTTGGACAATGGGAGCCACACCTTTAGAATGGGAATAATTTGCTCAAGCTTTTGGTTATTAGACGAATGGCAGACGAAAAGAGCAAAGCCCAAAGCCCAAGGACGACCGACCATAACAAAGAAGGCCATTTAATGCTGGAATCATCATTTGGTATACATCTCATACCTAAATAACGTTTTTTTTTTTTTTTAACGTTATGCATCATTGAAAACAAGAAATATAAAATTGCATTTTTTTTTTAATTTTTTTTTTCAATCAAAAGTAATTTCCTGTGCTATAAAAACGGTTACCTAAATAGTAGGGGCTTGAGGGTAGGGGGAGGAGAAATCTAGGTTGCGTGCAAAATTTTCCTTTACTGGATAGACACAGACATGCACCTGTGATTCTTTCTCATCCTTTACTTTTATTCTGCTCTATCAAACTGAGAGATGATGAAAGCGTCGGAGGGGTCTATGGAAGACCCTAAGACCGAACTATTGTTACTCAGTGGTCGAGTGTAGCAGGTGCACGGCTGGCTAGTCAAGAGAGACCCCCTTCTTTTCACGCCTCCCTCTCCCCCCTTCTTCCGAATGCCCTCCGCAATCACAAGAGAGGCCAAGCGCAGTCTCTCGCATCATAACTCGACCCCTATTGCAATGATTCGGCGCATAGGGTAATTATCTTTTGAATATAACACTTAAAAAAATTATACGGAAAAGCAATACCCTTTTTTCCTTATTATATTTTTGTATTAAAATTTTTTTTTTAATGTTGAAGATATTTCTTATTAGACTAAATTTGAAAATAAATTAGTTTTTATTGCAATTTCTATCATTTTTTACATACTTTTACTCACAGCCTTCGTACTTAATAAATGAGATAAAAGGTTAAATTGGGCTATTTGTTAATTTTCCTTATCGAAAACACAGCTGGGTAAAGTCAAGATGCATGCGACTACTACCATTTATTTAAAAAAAATTTAAATGAAAAAAAAAAAATTAAAAAATGTTATATACCAGATGACCTCAAAGCTGTGTTCAAGTCCATTAAAGAGACGCGAGGAAAATAATATAGAAATTGAGGATTTTTTTTCTTTAAAAAAATAAATTATAAAACTAGATTTTTTTCCATTTTTCTGTTTTTAAAATACAGAAAGAGATATTGGAACTAGAAAAATAAACTGATAAAATAAGTGATAAATATATACGTATAAAGAAACGTTGCCGATTTTGATAATCTTATTACACAGTCAACTCTTTACAGACATCGAGAGCTCTGCCCAGGGGCCTTCAGAAATTTTTTTTTTAAACGTCTAAGGGCGTGGTTTCTAAAATTATGCAGATAAGAAACCCCGCTTTACTTTAATACTATTAATAGTTTTTTTAAAATTAAAAAACAATTCTGCGACTGATATTAAATATTGGAGCTTTAATTAAAGTGAAGGCGCAAGAGATACCGTTTATAATCTCCATTGACACGTTTAGAAAAAAAGATTTTAGAATTTTTTTTTAATCTTTTAAAAAAAAATCCCCTTGAACTTAAACTAGCACGGAACCTTCTAATTGCAGATACAAACACGATTCAGGTTTAATTGCACTTCAACTCGAAAATGTTGATGGAAAAGAAAAATCAGGCAGAAACGAAGACGAGCGATGAATTTCTAATCAACCATAATAAAATTTTAAAATGATTTACACACTTTTAAATAAATAAAAAAAAATAAACAATAAAAAATAAAAAATAAAAAAGCTACTGTAATAACAGCAGCTCGAAGAATCTTAAAGGATTTATTTATGGAAAAATCCTTCAATAAAATAAATATGATAAAGGATTATTAGTGAATTGTACAAGTGCAATGCCTCGGTCGTTTAGTGACACTCGTGGTAACGAATATCGATAATCTTTGACAGCATCTGATTCCGTTTAAAGGAATTTCTATTGTGCCTAGAGACACCCGCCTACATATAACGGATGAGGGATATTCATTCTCTTTATGAAGGCGTTGGGTTAGTGGTTTTTCTGGCTTTACCATCTGTCACCTGTTGGCCTCAGAGATGGTCTGAAATAACTAACAGGTGAAGGAATTCTTTTTTGCCAGTTTCTAAATCGACTTGTTTTTGTGCTTCGAGTGTTGCAAGAGATGGAGAGGTTGGAGAAGGGGGATTGAGATGGGGGTCTGAGATTTGTTAAGAGGGAAGGAGATAAAAATGAGGGGAAGATGATGACTAAGAACATTAAAAAAGTATTAACACAGTTTACTTTATTTTTTATTGAAAATAAATTTTAGAAAAAAAAAAGATGAAAATTTAATGTTTAATATTTACACTGTCATTAAACAGTTTATATTTATCAAAATATGATATGGAAATGAATTTGAGACACCTGGCATATAAAATTGCAATTGCATTTTTGTATAACCTAATAAATAAGAAAAATAAAATAAAATAAAAATATAAAAAAAATATTGAAAAGCATATGGATTAAGGAACAAAAGAAATAAAGACTATAAAACTTCACTTCAAGAACATTTCCGCTGTAAATAATTCTTTAAAGGCCCGAGCAATGAAAAAACAAAAACAATTTCGTTTATATACTTCGGTGTAATGCAATCACATTCTATTTAGATCACGTTTTCGAATTGAGCAAAACCAAATCTTTTCCACTTGGCTGATTGTGCGTGTAACTACGGACGAATAAAAATTAAATTACTTCTAAAGAAAAAAAAACTTTTCCAAGTTTCAGTTTCACCATCCATTCACATATTTAACTGGAAAATAAATAATAATAAAAATATTACTCAATTTTCTTGTGGAATAAGTAAGATGGAGTCACTGACCCGTGGAGTTGTGTTTTAATAAAACATACAGGAAAAAAAGAGACTTGTAAGTTGGATACCCCGGGTGTATATGTAATTATGTGCCTAGAACTTTTGGGAAAGTGCTCGGGGCCACCAGGTGGACTCGAGAGGGAGATACTCAAATGCATAGTAAGGGCATAGCGAGGGTTGTAAATTGTGAGTGGACTCCCAGGGGGTTTCCCTGGGAAAAGTCATAAGATGAGAGGAGAAAATAAAAAAATGCTGTATTATATATTTATACACATTCATTCCTTATATCCTCGGGTATCTTTTTTTCTTTTTTTAAAGCATTAAAAAATAATAAAAAATAAAATAAAAATTAAATACAAAAACTTAAGGAAAAAACACTTATGCGGTAATTAAATGGCATTTCACGGTATTTAATTATTCAAATATTTAAAAAAAAAATTATTTTTAAGTATAAAAAATTACCGTGTATCTTATAAAGCGATTAAAAAACGACCTTTAATATAATAAACGGTAGAGATTATCCTAATTAAAATTGAAAAAAAATAAAAGTCAACAAGGAAGAACTCATGTGTGGGTTCTCAATCGAAAATTAGCACGGAAATGGCCCCATCACCCTGTTCCACCAAGCATGTAGGGAGAGACTCTTTCCAATTCATTTACTACCTGTCCAAAGCGCATCTGTTTCTTTTCTTTTTTTTTTCTATTCTCTTTTACAAGTTTCATCCACCTTTCAATTGGATTCACATAATAAGAATCAAGTTTATATTAACTGCAATTTCTTTCACGAGAGCGAGCTATAATCTGATGAATTAAATTTTTTGTCTTGTTATATTAGTTTCTCGTGACAATAATAAGTCCAGTACAATTCTCTCAGACTTGTTATTAGGAAGCATTCAATCTCTCACATCGCGCCATTGCACTTCAACTCATGACAAAACTTCAAATTGTAATTGATATTTTGATGGATATGTTGTTATGCGCCGACTTATCATTAGCGTGGATAATTTTTTTTATTTGCAGTAATTTGTTAATGGTTTCACACGAAGAAAGGGTGTAAAGTACGGTTTTTTGATGCTCTTAAATTACTGCGAAATAGATTAAAATTCAGGGTGTGGTGATAAGTTTATAAAATCAAAATCAATGCAAACAGTTATTTTTATAAACATTTAAAAAAATTATCGCAGCGTGTAAATAGTACCGAAAGTGGTACGATTTTTTTGATAAAAAATATTACAATGTTAATAGTAAAAAAAGGTTGAAGATAAATAATAAACAAATAAAAATTTAGAAGTTTTTTTCCATAGTAATATAGACCGCTCTGAGATATGATCAAATGTACAGCAAATTCCCACACGAGGGAGCCAAAAGGCAGGTGCAAAATGATAAATTTCTTTACATAAGAAGGAGATCATGAACAGGTGGCTAACGATGCATACTTTGCGTGTGATGTCAGTCTAGTAATACAAAGTCCAACCAACAACAACATTCAGCCAAGCAAAACGGAAACAACGGCGTGGGAAAGAAAACACTTAACGAGAATTCGAGAATTAAAATTTCAAATAGAAAAAAAAGATAAAACGAAAAAAAAAAAAAAAATTAAATGAAAAATACTGATACAAGAAGAGGAAGTTTAGGAAGTTTGAAATTCTACCACACACGCAAATCTGTAATAGCATAAACTGAATATTGAAAAAAAATTATTACTAACAATAATTCTTTTCCCAGAATTCAATCGTCCTTGAAGAGACTGAAGTTTCTTTCCTCTCTTAATCCTTATGACAATAAACTCGGGATTAGAGTCAACTTTTCCAAACTGAAAGTCTCTTTGAACAGACATCTTAAAGGTCAAATTCGGGAACTTGAAGATTAAGATTTTTATCAGTTTCAATTACACTCTTCAAATGTAGATTCTGGACTGTAGCCAGCAGCAGGTCAGAGGTTTTCATTTTATAAATGACTTTAAAATTCAAAACCATACGGATATGATCAATATTGGATAATGCAATCAAAAAGTCATCTTTTATGAAATCAAGGAAATCTCATCAGCTGTAAATAGGAAGAAAACTGATTCATTCTTAAGACTTTCTGGCCGATACAAAATGTGCAATATCCGGCCTAAAATACCCCTACAGACCAGCTGTTATCAACTGAAAACAGGGAAAAAAATAAGAAAATTGTATTTAGACCGGATATTAAGCATCATTAGCATTTTTATCTATAAATTCGTATCTTTACCGTTTTAAAAAAAAGGAAAGCCGCGTCACGCAATTATCGTTATCAAAACTATTTTTCGAACTCGCAGTTTAGTAAACACTTGAAAACATATCAAGAGAAAATCAATGACAGTTTTTTTTTTAAAAAAAAAATGTTTGTTTAGATCATGAGATCATCACTGTGCAAGCAATGTAATTTCGCCTTAAAAATGCAAAACAGCAAACCACTCCATGTTTTTGATTCATTCAACTTGGACCTTTGCTCGTCTTTAACCCTTTCAACAGATGTCATCTCGGGAGTAAAGATTATTTTTCAGACCATAGGTCATTAAAAATAGTTACAAAATCGCTCCGTGGATATTTCCAAAGCCTGTTCAGTTGCTGCATTCAGTTAAAGAGAGGATGTTTAACCGTTTTTAAAGGCAGAGACGCGTTGCGAACAGGAGGTTTTATAATGTGGGTCAAAACCACCTGTTCATTCACCTGGCCTCTAAACGATGTATCTTTTCGTTTTTCATGACCCCGATGACGTATTTGTCTTGGGTCCATTAGGTCGCTAATAATTCTTTAACTTAAAAAAAGAATATATAAAATAAACACGTCTATTGTAATGAGAGCAAATAGGAACTCGCAATTAAAGTCAATGTTGTAATGGTGTTATGGGTTTTCTGCAGTAAACCTACTTTGTCCTCATTCTTGAAAATTATAGCCGATGATAATTTTTTGTAATTTAGATAATGAAATTTAAAAAAAAATCCAATAAAATAATCTCGAAAATGACATTTGAGATAGGTTTTTCTGTAAATAAAATCCTAATTTCACAGTTGCAAACAAATTGTTTTATTATAACAGCCTAATGCTTATGTAATAATAATTTATACTATTTGGATAATCTTTCTTCTTGTTTGAAAATGTCGTGTACTGAATGCATAAATTGTTTTATTTTATTTTATTTCTTCTTTGCACTAAACACAATTTTTGATTTGAACGTTTATAAATTAATCATTTATTTATTTATTTATTTAAAAATTTAATGTATAAAATAATGGTTATGTACAATCTATACTTAAGTCATCTTTTGATTTAAATTGAAAGATCTTTCAGTCGATTACGGCCCATTCATAGTTGTTGTTAGTAAATGGGTCAAAAGAATCCTTAAAGCGAAGTTCACCAACCTCGGACGTTCCATAATATGTTAGTAACAGGAAGATATTCAATTGTAGGTGACCCACCAGTCTCAACCCTCTTCGCAGTAGAGTCACCTTTACTTATGTGTTACAAGTTGAATATCCTTCCCCTTTAAATTACTTTACGCCCTTTTTTCTAACCTTGTAAAAAGACATTTATTTTTGTCGTGAGATAAATCAAACGTGAAGTGAAATTTCGTGGAAAATTTGAAAAAATAATGCGGTATAAAAGAAATTGTATATCTGTCAATAAAAATATGTTTTCATATTCTGTCATCTTTCACGATATAAAGTTGAAGGACAAATGACAAGTGATAAATGAGTGCGACACAAAAAGATAACAAAAAAGTTAACCATTAAAAAGGGGGAAGCGACGAGAGGTGGCACTAGACAAATAACAATAAAGAGCTTATGCTAAAAGAACAAAAGTTATCTTTGTGTGGAATTTTCCGTTACTATTTTCGCAAGAGGTGTCATGAGTAAATATGAAAAAGTAAATATATAAAAAGACATAAATAATGCAATGTGCGAAAAAATATCGATTTAAAATAACTACCAATGACTGCAAGCAGGAAATATAAATTATAATAAATTTGCAAATTGTTATTACTATTGCAATAGAATATGATGAGTTTAGACATTTTCTTATCTTTCTAACACATCCTTTTATTATAATATTCTCCTAATAACGCGTTTACTATCTAAAATAATTTATAATACATTTTAAAGCATGACACATCATCTTCCATCGTAATGAATTGCTATTTTACCTTTTAAGAGGTCAGCAGACTTAGTTCAGTGGATGGGTAATAAATATTTGTAATTAAGAACTTTAAAAATCCAAATGCCCCAGAGTGAATATTAAAGCTATTAAGCAAATTATTTTGTATTTTAAGTGTTAGCTGTAGACTGCCATTTATCACAATTACATAGAAATAACCTCAATAAATGTTGACTAATAGATCACTTTCAACGTTATAATTTTCTAATGCTTTTAATAAAAGATAAAGAGGCAGGAATTAAGCAAAAAATATCGATTTTAATATTGTAAAGCTTATTTGGTTTATTTGTCAGCAAGAAATTTAATGTTTTTTCTTGTTCTTTATACATGAAAGATGTTTATCATGCGATTGGGGTTGTGAAGTTACTTAGCTTTACCTTTTACCCCTCTTAAATTGCTTCAAAGCTCATAAAATAATCTAGTACAAAGTATTTCCATAATCCCCACGTATTTTTATGATTTGTAACGATAAGGCAGATGGAAAAATAGGTTTTAAAAAAAATGTAGTAAAAATCTCCTGTTTAGGATGCTGGAATGTACAGCCTCACATTTACGACTATACATTACCCATAACAACAAAGGCCTAAATAAAAACAGATGGTAAAAATGTTGTTTTTTCTTATTACGAGACTTATCACTATATTTTTACTTGTTAGTTATCTTCTATCTTTTTCCATTTTTTATCCCATTCCATCCCACTGCATAAATTGAAGACCTACTTACATCACAGGGGAGAGATAAAGAATGGGCAATAGATTATTGCTTTGAAGAATTATTAGGGGCTGAATGTGGGTTGAAAAGATTCCACCAGTTTTTCCCACATTTTTGTCTTTAAGATTGTGCTTTAAATATTCTATTATTTTCTCTAAAAATTTTAAGTGCTATTAAATATAGCTTTTTAGGTTTTGGGATTAATATGCAGAAGGTGCATAGAGAACATTCATCATCATGAGAACAACCTTCTATCTAAACCTCACCTCCACACTCAATTAGAGTGTCAGATAACTCACCAGGTAAAACCAGAACTATAAAACTTCCCGCCAAATTATCGACATGTTAGTTGCAAGCAGTGATTTAAGTGTTTGCATGATAGCTCAAATGATAGAATTCTTAGAAATGCCTGCACAGAAAAAGTTAAATTGATGATCAAGATTTATTATCTTAACCTCGGAATAAAAAAATCTAATGCTTTTAGAAATACAAAAAGAAGGCCGATGAATTTAAAATGCAAATTTTAAAATTTAAGGGAAAAATTGATTGGGGAATTTTCAATTTAAATTTATAATAGGAAAGGGATATACAAATGACTCGACATTTTTCTCGTTATGAGAAGAGTAGAAAATTAACAAACAACTCAACAAAATTACCAATTGCTTCACACATGAAAAACACAATTAATAAATCTCTTTTATGAAAAGACATGACATCATCAATGCTTTTCTC